>JABSTQ010005198.1:0-79156 GCA_013358835.2 Ixodes persulcatus
CAATCCTTGCGTGTAGACCCACCTCTGAAGACACGAGGAAAGACTGCAGAAATTAAGCTAGGCGTGTTTGGACCATAACCTGCAAGAGTAGATTTTGTTGATTGCGTAAGAAAAAAAAACAAAAACGTCTACAGCTTCCTCTATAAACCCACCAATCCTTGCGTGTAGACCCACCTCTGAAGACACGAGGAAAGACTGCAGAAATTAAGCTAGGCGTGTTTGGACCATAACCTGCAAGAGTAGATTTTGTTGATTGCGTAAGAAAAAAAAACAAAAACGTCTACAGCTTCCTCTATAAACCCACCAATCCTTGCGTGTAGACCCACCTCTGAAGACACGAGGAAAGACTGCAGAAATTAAGCTAGGCGTGTTTGGACCATAACCTGCAAGAGTAGATTTTGTTGATTGCGTAAGAAAAAAAAACAAAAACGTCTACAGCTTCCTCTATAAACCCACCAATCCTTGCGTGTAGACCCACCTCTGAAGACACGAGGAAAGACTGCAGAAATTAAGCTAGGCGTGTTTGGACCATAACCTGCAAGAGTAGATTTTGTTGATTGCGTAAGAAAAAAAAACAAAAACGTCTACAGCTTCCTCTATAAACCCACCAATCCTTGCGTGTAGACCCACCTCTGAAGACACGAGGAAAGACTGCAGAAATTAAGCTAGGCGTGTTTGGACCATAACCTGCAAGAGTAGATTTTGTTGATTGCGTAAGAAAAAAAAACAAAAACGTCTACAGCTTCCTCTATAAACCCACCAATCCTTGCGTGTAGACCCACCTCTGAAGACACGAGGAAAGACTGCAGAAATTAAGCTAGGCGTGTTTGGACCATAACCTGCAAGAGTAGATTTTGTTGATTGCGTAAGAAAAAAAAACAAAAACGTCTACAGCTTCCTCTATAAACCCACCAATCCTTGCGTGTAGACCCACCTCTGAAGACACGAGGAAAGACTGCAGAAATTAAGCTAGGCGTGTTTGGACCATAACCTGCAAGAGTAGATTTTGTTGATTGCGTAAGAAAAAAAAACAAAAACGTCTACAGCTTCCTCTATAAACCCACCAATCCTTGCGTGTAGACCCACCTCTGAAGACACGAGGAAAGACTGCAGAAATTAAGCTAGGCGTGTTTGGACCATAACCTGCAAGAGTAGATTTTGTTGATTGCGTAAGAAAAAAAAACAAAAACGTCTACAGCTTCCTCTATAAACCCACCAATCCTTGCGTGTAGACCCGCCTCTGAAGACACGAGGAAAGACTGCAGAAATTAAGCTAGGCGTGTTTGGACCATAACCTGCAAGAGTAGATTTTGTTGATTGCGTAAGAAAAAAAAAACAAAAACGTCTACAGTTCCTCTATAAACCCACCAATCCTTGCGTGTAGACCCGCCTCTGAAGACACGAGGAAAGACTGCAGAAATTAAGCTAGGCGTGTTTGGACCATAACCTGCAAGAGTAGATTTTGTTGATTGCGTAAGAAAAAAAAACGAAAAACAGCTTTTCGAACAAAATAATGGGCGATCCCTAACCCTCGTTTGAAGACACTACGAAAAACATTTTCTCGACACATCGGTTCGCACTCCGCCAACCAAACAAACCGCGCGAAGACTCGATACATCTTTTAGATGCAGCTTCGAGTGAACCATAAGACTAGGAGGACCTACCCTAGCTTTGCGATTTAAACACATTACATACGGTTGCTTGAGCAACAATAGAACAATAGCGGTAGCGCCGCCCGGATGTGCTTTCGCTAAGTTTCTCTACCACACACTCCCAGTAGGGTGTTGTGCTTTTCATGAGATGCGACGGGGCCTCGAGAGATTTGCACAGCGTAGTGTCCCAGGTCATAGACCAACGCATTTGTCTAGATTAACCGAGGCCCATGTTGCAGTTCAGAACGACGTGCAAAGTATTAAAGCTCCCACGACACTCGTTTTGTTGACACAAAACAGCGCGATGTCGTCCGCGTAAGACAAAACTTTTGTTTCTCTGGAACTCATTAAAGAACCTCTCATATTCTTGCTTTGAGTTACACCTAAACAAAAAGGCTCTAATACAAAGCGAACACACAGGCCGACACGGATATTTTCGGTGTTAAGGAATGATCCAATAATAACTTGGTGGTGCACCCGGTGTCGCCATACGAATCCCGTCAAAAATAAGATTGCCTGCACTTGCAAGCTTTAACACAGTCCAAAGTACATCATGCTGCGGGCAGTCGAGTGCTTTCTGCAAATCGACTTGGATCATGGCTGCTTGGCCTGCTTCCTTATCTTATGCTTCCTACGCGCAACATCAATGTTTGTTTGAATGAAGCGTCCCCAAATCCCGCAAGTTTTGGTGTTCACAAACTAACTCTCTGTCAACATGCTCTAATCTGCTGTTCAAAACGTGTGAAAAAAGTTTATAAACAACAATGCAAAAAGTGATTGGTCAATATTTGTTGACCCGTCTCGCCTGCATCGCGTCAGGCGTCTTTGGGATTAGTAAAGTGTGCGTTTGTAAAAAAGAAGGTGGTAACTTGTTAAGAACGTAAGCCTCGCAAACCACTTCTAAAATGAAAAGGGGACAATTAACCCTTGAAATTTTTAAAATACTTTCCATTAAGAACGTCAGGTCCCGGCGTTTTCTGGGACGAAAAACCGTTTATGGCGCGCTCAATCTCCTCGAGCGTCACCGGCTCTTCCAACCACTCTTTTTATTTGTCGTCAACGAGCCATGCATTCTTTCCAAGAACGTTTCGAGGGTAGCTTTTTCTGAAGACTTATTCACGCCGCCAAATTGCTCCGAGTAATAACCCAGAAAAACGTGTTCAATAAAATTCTTATCGCTACTCGTAACAACTTCATGATCTCTTTTGAATCTCTTTTGTTACCGCGTACTTCTTTTCATCGTCCAAGCCCACCGCGTGGGCTGTTCGCTTAAAAAAATACTTACCTGCCTTCACGCGCACAAATGCTCCCCGGTAGCGTTGTTGGTGAAAACCATTCAGTTTCGTTTCAACTTCCCTTCCTTTATTTCCTCCCCCATCGCGCCCGCGTTATCACTTTCAATGCTGAAAAGCTTGTTCCAATTCTTCCGTAATTCGTTCTCCTCGCGACGTGCCACACGCTTTAAATGAGACGACCTTTCGACTGTGGCTTGCTTTGGTTACTCTTTAAGATATTCCCAATTTTCTAAGAAACAGCTCTCTTGCATCGCGATTATTTTGTTAAATATTTCTGAAACGGCCTTGGCAAATTTATTGTCCTTCAGCAAAGTGTTGTTTACTTTCCAGAGCTGCCAATGTATTTTTTTTTTCCGCGCCGTTCCTTTTTTCTTAGCGTCACGCTCACTAGGCAGTGATCGGTATAGAGAAAAGACGTCACTAAATAAGCTGTTGTACTGCTGAAACCTTCGGTGGTGACGTAAATGCGGTCTAATCGCGAGTGGAACGAACCTTGAAAATATGTAAACTGAAGTTTGCCTCGTCTCGCCCTGGCACGCGCTACATCTTCGAAAAAATGCTGTTTTCACGCTTCGGTCAGCACTTCTGCGCTGATGCTTCAATTTTTTCTGGGAGATGCTCCGTCTTTCGGGCTGCAAACATAATTAAGACCTCCAAGACTACGATAACATTGTCGCAATCTAAATATGTTTTCAATTAGTTTTATTATTTTGCTAGTTTGTTTGGGCGCGTAGACGCGTATAATCCGGCAGTCACGGTTAAACAAAACGAAATCACACAAAATGAAGCAACCCCACTCATCTACAGCAACGGTCAAGCCTCGCAGTGGCACCGACCTTTTTTAAAAACGGGAAACAGCCCGTCGACACTCCAACCGCATGACTCACGCAAATTTCGTAACGAGTAAACAAGGGTCTCAACGCTTGTTATATGCCGTAGTCGGATGACATTTTCCTTCCTATATGGCGAAACAATTTATTTCCTTATCAGCCAGTAGCCGTTCTAGCTGGTATTCTTTTTTCCGCGAGTTGAAGCCGCGAACGTTTAAAGGGATACTACAACGAAATTTCGGCGCTCATTTTTTGGTCTATATGTGTTCAAAAGAGCAGTATCACATCGAACATACCAATATCTTTTTAAAAAATTCTCGAAAAGGAATTTTAAAACGCATTAAACGATTAGCAAAGAGCACCTGGTGGATGTCGCTAACGCCTCGCTTGTAATGCCCGTCTAGGAACCTTTACAGCTAGTGACGGTGAGTGTCTCGCCTCCGGCCACGACGAGAGAAGAGGGGAAGGAGGAACTGCCCTCTTCTCGAGAATGCCTTTTGTGTGTCGCAGAAGTCGCTATTGTCCCCCTACAAGATTATAAAAGATTAACCGGTGACTCGAAATTCGTACAAAAGCAGCCGCTTCGGTGGCTGGAACGACTAGGCCATCCTCTCGACGTCAGCCTCGCCGTATCTTTGCTCGTCCCGAGACGACCTACGTCACTATTGCGTTGGATGTCACGTGGTCTCCGCTGGGCCTTCTCCGAGCGCTTGCCACAGTTGGCCGTTTATAACAACAAATACAGCCACCAGGCTCAAAATACAAACGTGCGATTGTCATTTACGGATATTGTGGATCATATGGAACCTATTTTTGAACACGACGGGAATATTTTAAATTTCGTTGAAGTATCCCTTTAATGTCGTGAAACGAATCGAGTCACGAAGATTGAGCGTACTCGAGTCGAAATCTGTAGTTCCCCCTTGCTTAAATAAAAGTCCTTCAACATATGCTAATAAAAGGAAGTTTCACATGAACCGAACCTTTCATCCCCTACAAAAATATGTATGAACGTCCTATGTCCATGCTTTTTCCGTTCTATTACCCCTTTGTCCACCTTATGGATTCCTGTAGACAGTACTTAGACAGTTTATGTGCCGCTGGTTTGCCATAGAACGGCCACAACAACGCTATAGGGATCTCCGCGAAACAAAAAGTTTTTCATTCCTTCCTATTTACATGCTATGGTCCTGGTGAGTCTATGGACATCCTATTGCCTCTCTATGGTGTGAGCTATATATTGGTACATTAATAAAGTGATGCCGGGTAGACGTTCTCTTTAGGTGTAGCGAGGTGTCCGAGTTAAAGAGTTGTTAATTAAGCGCTGGGGATCAATATGTTACATTGATGTCTGGAGACATATTCAACCTCAGGGCATATTCATTGTGGAGAAGGAAGTGTTAAGTATGTGCCGAAATAATTTCTTTACTTTCTCAGCGGGAGGTAGGTGTATGTGGGTCTCTGCGACCCCCGTAGATATTCGCAACTTTCACGACCCATAGGGGGCGCACTGGTGCCTATGAAAATGGTGGTCATCTGGATGATCGTCGTAGAACAGCGGTACTAGGCTGGCTCTGCGCGCGACGCTTATGTAATTCTAGTTATGCTATATACACGAACTCAACTCTCCTACGTCACGCCGCGGTGGTGGCGCGTCGATCGCACTTCCGGTCTGGGGTGGTGGGCAGAAGTCGCCGTGCGCGACATGCATTCCTGTGTTCTCTCGGAAGAAACCAGACAAAAAACCTGCCTTCTCGTCAAAATGCTGCGATGGGGCTGTACGAAGAGAGCCTGGAAAGGTTTGAAGATCAGTTTTCATGTGTTTCTGCCCCCTCCGTTCGTCCGAGAACGTGGATAGTAGCCGTGAAAAGGGCAAAGCAGACGCTGTCGAACTACGATTGCTTGTGCGGGCAACACTTCGTGGTCGCCAGATGTATTTGTTTTGTTCCAACATGAACGAGAGAAAACCGCCAAGTTGTCCGGACCGCCCACGGGTTCAGTGCGCCTTCAAATTCACACGGCCGTCTGATCGTTCGAACTTTCGTCTGCTCTTTCAAACTTGTCTGCTTTTTGTCGTCTGCTCGTTCAAACAAAAGCGGCCCGTAGACCAAACCTTCACCCGGTGATTGCAATAAAAAGTAATTGCAGGCCTCAAAAGACTTAAGTAGGCTCGGTGTAAACAGTATATACAAGATGTTGATCATTGGTACCAGTGGCAATCACCATCTTGTTACGCTTGGTCTGTTCCCGGTTCCGATTTTCAGTATCGACGTCGATCATCGTCGCTACCTTCTACACTTTTGCAGCACGAGCGACGTCGCCACTGAAAATATCTAGAAGAATCTCGTCATGGTTTTGACGTCCATTCTGCGGCATTCAGGCAAATAAATCGCTGCACGTCAAATTATTTACGCAAAGTTTAGCGGCGTAACGAGCCTTGATAATTTTGCTCAGGCGATTGAAGTGGTAAGATTTTGCTATGAGGATGTATACAATCGACAATTCCAACGCGAAAAAGAGTACGCATAATCACACGTCACATTATTCACGCAAAGTTTTGCCTCGTTAATTTTGCTGAAGCCGCTCAAGTAGTCAGACATTGTTAGGAGGACGTAGAATCAACAATTCCAACGCGAAAAAGAGCACGGGGGCTCCCACCGACGCCGACAAGAACGCAATTCAATGGTTTGTTTATGGGCGACGGCGGGCTTCTTGCCCACCGTCCACCGCGCGTGCGCGGCGCCGGTGGCGTCCGCTAGGGGCGCTCCGGTTTGTTTGTAAACATGAGTTGGTGTATACGAGCAGTATCAGAGCCTTACGTTTTTTTTGTTTTTTTTTCACGTCAGGAAAGTGTAGGCAAGCCCTTTTATTATGAGGCCAATTATCCAGGATCTAGGGAACGCGATTCTCACACCGAGGTACCACCATCGCTGAAAGTTGCGAATACCCTCTGCAGACTGGGTGGCTTCTTTATGGACCCCGTAGGGACTCCGTGCAGACCCTGTATGGCTTCTCTGCAGATCCCATGAGGACCCTGTGTAGACCCTGTATGGCTTCCCTGCGGACCCCGTACGTACTCCCTATAGACCTTGTATGGCTTCTTTGCAGACCCCTAAGGACCCTACACTCTTAAAACTAACTTTTACAAAGCACGTTTTTGCGTAAAAACAAATGGAAAAAAGCTCTTTTCGTAGAAACCTTTATTGGAGATTTGTACAAAATGACTCGAGCGGGATGTTTGCATAAACGTTTAGCCTATAGGATTTTGCGGCACAATTAATATTGCTTTTATACAGCCATGCCTCACCGGTGACTTCAGGTAGCGCGTCCCATTCGTCTCGCTCCCCAGCAGAAGAGTGTAATTGCGTTAACTTCGTCGCTCGCCGCGAGGCGGCGCTGTCTGCCACGTCATAACAGAGGGGCGAGCCGTTGACGTCTTAGGTAGAGATCTGTACTGGTACGGGCCAAACCGCGGGCCACGGGCCGGCCCGGCACTCGGGCCGGGCTCGGGCTTCACGTCAACATTCATGGAGGGCCTGCGCCGGGTACGGGCCTTGCATTCGAGTCTACTAGGGGGGCCAAAGCAAGCCCAACAGGCCATTACTTTTTTTTTAGCGGCTTGTTTTTTTGGAATCGTGTTCGGGGGTTGGGAGAGGAACCACAGTGGGGGATAAACAGATGCTGAAGCATGTGTGCGTGAGTATATGTTTTTGTATGGTTCGGTGTGTGCAGCGAATGCTCTTCCAGAGGACTAGCGGCGTGGCGTTCCTTTTCGTCCCCGGCGGCGCCTCCGCCATCATACAATCGCTTCTCACCACAAACGCGCACATACACACGCCTATACAATGCGTACTCTCACCGGCGTAAACCATCTGTACGCACGAGTGCTTGCATCCCCAATAGGGTGAAGAGGTTCCCCTGAGGGGTACTTTTCCTTAACAATTTCTCGCAGACCACAGCAAAAGACGACGACATTTCTGTTTTCTTTCTTTTTTTTTACGGTTGTGCGCAGCGAAAGTGGCTAATTTAGAACTTTGCCCGTCTTTTGTACAAACCCGTCGCGATGTTTTCCTTCCTTTCCAACTGTGACACGTGGTTTTGTTTACTTCTGCTTGTCATTTTTGTTTTTCCGTCCTTTCCGCGCTTCTTTGATCGCAGAAAAGGAAGATCGGGGGATTTCTCTTAACAAGCTGCCTAGGCCTGCAGATTGGTCAAACTAATTATAGCAGAAAAAATGCTTACAGTATTTACTATTGGGTATCGCAATCAACTGATGTGTCGCAGTTGCAAGCGAGCTGCCATGCCGCGCAATTTGTGAGCTGTTCATACTGGGCTAAAATAGAGCGCAGCTGGCACGTGAAAATTAGCATCGGATCGGGCCGGGCCGGCTGTCGGAAATGGATAGCGGATAAACCAGAGTTCTTTTTCTTGAGATCCCATTGTTTGTTTGCATATCGATTAAGTTACATCCTAAAGTGCATTACGGGATACGGTGGTCTGTGCTATATGTGCCGAAACCTAGACGTTTACAAGATAATGCTCAACCTTTTCAATCAGCACCTACAATTATCTGAAAGTTTATAAAAAAAATGGCGAAACCATTGCGAGGTGGTTGTACCTCAATGCCATAAGTTTTCCCCCAAAGCCGGGGTCACACTGCTTGTACACATCGCGACACTGTTAGCGCGAACACGACATCGGCGCATTTTCGCATTTTACTTCCAAATAGTATTAGCGAGCACGAAATTTTATCGCTTTCATTATAGAACTAAATGAGCTCTTTCCGTAGCAATAATAACTTGGATGACATACCTTGGTTCCAAAGAGAAAACTTTAAAAACCGGCGATCGCTTGTTCGCGCTAACAGTGTCGCGCTCTGTACATCATACAAAAGACAGTCTGCGAACAAATTCAAACTCGAGTCATCACGAGATCTAAGCTTCGAATGCCGCAAGGCAACGAGTTCAAGGACACACTTCGAACGCTGCATTTTAACCACGAATATTGTGGTGACTGATATCTGCAGACTGTCTTGTGTATAATGTATAAGCAGTGTGACCCCGGCTTAAAGGTACTTCTAGTAGAAGCAAACACCGCAATACGACCCGCGAAAATTGCGTAATAAGTATTAAAAATATTAAAAGGACAACACGGACTTCACTGTATAGTATCAAACTTTGTGAGGCTCAAAACCCTACGCCAAACAACGTGCGAAGGTAAAAAAAAATATTGCAGCATGATTATTTTTATTACTATTTTTTTTATGTACGGAGCTTTCTTTTTTTGTTTTATACGTGCTGCAGATTGCAATCAAATACTTATATCAAAAGGCGCGCTTGTAGCGCTCGCCGCAACATGTCCACATGAATATCTAAAATTAAATAATTAAATAAGCATCACAAATTGTCTATCTACGTCCCCAGAGTAGCTGTTCACCGTTCTACCACAATACACAACAATCTGTAAGTATAAGTTGCAGTAACTCGACGTAACAAGACTTTTTCTTGAACTCTTCTGCCTCGCGCCATGCTGTCGATGACTGGGTTGGGAGCGCCTCCCCGCGGAGACACGCCGCCTCCTTCTCTTTTTCCGATTACGCCCTCTCCGCACGAATGGGACGGCCGGAGAAGCGTTCGCGCGCTTCGGATCTCGGAGGCCGTGCACGCGGTCGTGCAGTTCTCCGAGTGGCCGCTGCGGGAGAAATGGCGGCGTTGCGATCGCAATTAGTTCGGTTTTCGAGTACGGATCGCTGTCGCTTTTTCAGAGTAAGCTCTTTGTCAGTTTCCCAACTGACTTGTTCTAGAAACGTTGGTCGGTGCGGACCCTGTTGTGGACCGCCTGCAGACTGAGTGGCTTCTCTATGGACCCTGTAGGGACTCCCTGTAGACCTTGTATGGCTTTTCTGCAGACCCCATGAGGACCCTGTGTAGACCCTTCTTGGCCTCCCTGTTGACCCCCTAGGGACTCCTTGTAGACCTTGTATGGGTTCTCTGCAGGCACCCTATAGACACCGTAAAGACGCTGTGTAGAGACCCTATGGACTCTATATGGTGTCTCGCTATAGAGAGGGTATAGGATGACCTCACATCGTCTATAAAATAGGACGTCCATAGAACGTCCGTTGGCCAATATTCTATAGGGCAGCCATAGGACGACTTCATGAAGGCAACAGCAGTCGTAGTCTGCCTATAGATGCCTTATGGTGTGCCTATGGACGTTACTCTATAGAACGTCCAAGGAGTGTCCATACATATTTTTGTAAGGGATGGCAGGACACTCACTGCGAGTTCCTTCTGTGGCGGTCTTCAGGTGGGATGCGAGGCTTTGCCTGAACACGAGTTCGCTTGACAAAAGCCCCGGCCTCCGGCTGCGTGCCGGTCCATCCTGCTGCGGCGTCTTCCGCGGATGGTATTGGGTCCTGCAATCGCGTGATGACTAGGCTCATCTTAACGTCCGCGTTTGGCACCTGGAGCCGAGGGGTCGCGACTACAAATACCGTCGGCCCCGTCCCTCGGGCACTTCCGTCGCTTTGGCTGTGGACTTGCTGTTGAGCCGGTAGCTCCTCCGTCTTTGCGCCCATCGCCATCGCACCTTGCGGCACAGCCTCGGAGCAGCTTCTTCCAGCCAATGAGGCCGGAATATCAACGTCTGCTGGGGCAGCCGACCCACCGCCGTCGGACCGCGGAAGTGCGGTTGGCCCGGAAGCACCGAAAGCCTACTCCGCTTCGGCGTCATCCATCATAAAGTCTAACTGGTCCTCCACCTTGCGGTCGCGGGTCATCGACGCGTAGGTCTTAACGCAGTCGTCGTCCTCATGGCCGAAACTATGGCAGACACGGCAGTCTCGGCGAGTGTGGCCCGTACGACGGCAGCGCAGGCCAAGCGAAGCGCGTCCTGGAACAACAACGAGCACCTTAGACACCTCCAGGCGAATCTCGTGGGGGAGGCTGTCATCAGTGTAGCTTTCCTTGAGGGTCAGGCGCACACTTAGGTTGTTGGATTCGACAGCTTCGAACCCCTTCTTTCGGAAGAGCTCCCTAATGATCGCGGAGACTTTGTCATAGCGCTCCAGCTCTTTCTTTACCTGGCCGTTGGGCACGTCGTACGGGATCCAGTGAAGTTTCACCTTCACCGCCATTTTCGTCGGTTCGGTGTCAAGGCACTGCCACCCCCCTTAATGGTCAGCCCATTGGCGTCGACCAGTCGTTGCTTGGCTGTGAGGGAGTGCATCCTCAAAGTACATAAGCGGCTCATCTGATGAGGGCCAGCAGAAGCAAGGTACTTTATCACGTCGTGCCGTAGCTCTTGTTGCAAGTCGTGTCATCGGTACGGACGGCCTTTTACAATGCAGACACGGTATTTGTAACAACGCATCCGGTAAGCAACTGGGGAAGGACAACCTGATAATCTTCGGTGGCTGCAGTAACACTAGTACCACTGCCTGACGCGGCCGTTTTCACCGCTCCGACGGAGCTCATGATAACACGTCCGTCTCGTTTGAGCTCCGGAAGTGTAAATCTCGGCCTCCGACCCACCGTGATGAGGTATTGTGTTTACAGATTCAATGTCTTACTACGACGGTGGGGAGAGAATGAGAGGGTGACACCTCCAGACATCAGGGCCTTGCGGTACTTCGCGCCAATACGAGCGCCGCATAGCTGGCGCGGAGCCGGAGACGAGCAGGCGCCGCGCTACTTTGTAATGCGGCCCAGCTCAGTTGCCGCTCTGGTAATTAATTCGGTTGTTTCCACGAGTGACACGGCTGGCCGTTCCGTTCCATCGGCCAAATCCTATTGATACTCAAACAGATTATTTTAAAACAGGAAATGCTTTTAACGCTACTTCCCTATACAAAAGATTCTGTCCGTTCGTCCGTCCGTCCGTCCGTCTGTGCGTGCATTTCTCGTTAAATTTAGCCAAAAAATTGAGGTCACGTCACCTATAGAGAAATTTAGTTTTCCCGCTAAATGTTCGATAAAATTAATGTCACGTGACCGGCTCCACGTGACCTATACACCAATTTATTTTCCCGGCTAAATTTGGCAGGCAAATCAATATCATGTAGCTTGACGTCGCGTGAGCTTTACACCAATCTGGTTTCTCCGCAAATTTTCCAGCCGCGCGATGAAATTGATTTATCGGCCGCAAAATTATTTTTAGACACGCAACGTTTAGCCACAGCAAAATTGGCGGAAACGGCATTCGCTACCCGCACAACAATCAACCGGTCCACGGGTTTTACTCCGGCTCAACTTAACTTTGGGAAAGAGCTCCTGTTTCCCCTGGGAAGCGGCCTTCTTTGCACAGATCCTACAAACATGCCGCGCACTACCACGCAGTTCACAGAAGATCTTCAGAAGCGTTTCACGGAGAATCTGTGTGAAGCTCGAGAAAGCCTCGACGTCTCAAGACAGCAGCAGGCAAACCAGTAAAACAAGCGGAGGAGAAATCTGCAGTTCAAGGTAGGAGATCTGGTACTAAGCGAACTTATCTGCTGAGTGATGCTGCTAGAGGCTTCGCGGCCTCTTTAGCACAGAAATGTGATGGCCCCTATCGTGTTAGTAAGAAGCTCCCCCACCTATCCTACGAGCTTGTACATTGCGAATCTGGTGAAGTGTGCGGGTCTATTCATGTCGCCGACTTAAATGCTTTCTATGAACCCGAAGAGGTATATCTGTCTCAGGTTCCAGAAGGCGACGATCCGGACCACCTCTCGGAAGATTCCACACCGTCTTTGCCGCGATAAAACTTGAGACAGTGGTGAAGACGGCAGAAAACAGCACGAGCTCTAAGTGCATTTTATGCATGCCCTCTTCGGTGTTTTGTGGGGAGAAGGGAACATAGCCGTGCTTCCGTATGCACAGTGGGGCAAGAATAAGTGGCCGCGCCCCCAAACAATGCCTACCCCACGGTGCATACCGGAGCACGGCTACTGCGCTGCATGCTTGTAGGATCTCTGCAAAGGAGGCCGTTTCCCAGGGGAAACCCGAGCTCTTTCCCAAAGTTAAGTAGAACCGGAGTTAAACCCGTGGACTGGTTAATTGTTGTGTGGGTAGCGAATGCCATTTCTGACAATTTTGCGTCCCAGTCTTTGTGTCGCTTTGTATGCGCTGCAACAGCTTCAGATTATGGTTCACACTTTCCCTGATATTTAACTGAGGATAATATGGCGAAGTTCGTTTGTGCCGCATCCCTAGCGCCTTACACGCATCTACGAACTCCTTGCTAACAAAATGAGAAGCGTTCTCTGTAATGAGCATTGCGGCAAAGCCAAAGCGCGTGAACGACTTGAAAAGACAGTCCCAGATTTGCATAGATTCCTGCTTGCGCAAATGCCCATTTCGTGAAGAGGTCGGTCACTACTAGCAAATATTAATTGCCGCGTGGACTACGGGAACGGGAGGAAAAACCGACAACCTCACAGGCAACACACTCCCAGGGCTGCTTGCTTTCGGCCGACTGCATTAAACCTGGTGGCTGGCCACCTCGGGGTTTCGCCTTTTGACAAACCGTGCAGCTACCTGGGTACCTCATCCTGCCTCATGCCTGGCCACGTTGCAATTCGGGATAACTTTTCGTAGGTTTTGCTCCCTCTGCTGTTGCCTGCCAAGGCGGGATCATGCATGCATCTTATAAATGATTTATGCAGTTTACGTGGTATTACTCCGGAATGGTGGGCGGATGGACCCATCATCCGCCTGGGGGATGTAGCGCAGCAAGAGGCTATCGCTACACAGAAGGTATGAGTGGACGTCTCTGAGATTCCCGGCGTCGGCTGCGTTTTCTCTGCCAGCTGGTGCATCACCTTCAGACAAAGTCCATCGGAGAGCTTGGCCGCCCTGAGATCATCTCTTCTCACCAGGGTCCCCCGCCGCGAATCTGGTGTGATGAGCGCCGCATTGGCCAGTGCCACCAAGTCGGGATTTACCTGCATTTCCTCCCCGAGAAGTGGAACACAGGACAACGCATCTGGAACGTGGTTAGCCACTCCACGCTTGTACTCGTGTGTACTTGTAGCGCTGGAACAACAGGGCCCATCGAGCAAGTCGTCCTGTAGGGTTTTGAAGCCCTTTCAGCAACGAGAGGGCCCTGTGGTCAGTTTGAATGCAAAACAAAGCGCCGTCAAGGTACATGTTAAACTTCTTAAGCGCAAAAATATTTGCCAAACACTCTTTTTCGGTCATTGAGTAGTTTCCCTACGCTCCGGTGAGCGTATGACTGGCGAAATCTACGGACGAAGAACGCTGTCATGTTCCTGCGGAAGAACTGCTCCTACTCTTATTGCTTGCGTTGGTCTGCAAGATTAACAGACAAGTCCGGCAGATTTAGACACGCGCTTTCAGTCAGCCTTTGGAAGGCACGGAAATGCGGTTTGCTGCTGTTTATCCCTACACCACTTCGCGTTTTTTGCGAAGCAATTGGTTTAAAGGTTTCGTTATCTCCGCGCATTGCGGTATGAAGTCTCTATGAAAAGCAATCATCCAGAGATACTTTTGTAGGCGTTTGACGTCCTGAGGGGGACAGTATCCCGTTATTTTGCTTAACGCATCTTCATTCGGGCGCAGTTTGCCGTTTTCTACAACAAAGCCAAAAAGGTGATTACAGGCGAGGCCAACTGAATTTCGATTTGAAATTCGAACTTCGATTTGAAAAAAAGATCCGCGGCTGCAGTCGAGGGTTCTGCAAACAGTCGGGTGTCCTAGGAAATACTTTACTGAGGAAATACTGTGAAACGGGTAGCTGTTTCTGACTGACACTTCATTTAGTCGCCTGTAATAAACAGAAAGCCTTGCTGGGTCGTTCTTTTTTTGGAGCATGGACCACCGGGGAAGCCCATGAGCTTTTTGACTGACGAACTGCGCCTGTGTCCATCATTTCCGATAGCGCCGAATCAAGAAGGTCGCGATTGTGAGCACTTATGAGTCTCGGATTGCACCTCCGGGAGGGGGGGGGGGGAGGGGGGGGGCTGACTCCTTGGTTTCGATTAGGTGCCGTAGGAGATTGGTTTTCCCAGGTCTTTCCATGAACATCGGCGAGAAAGGTTCCAGCAGGTGCTGGAGCTGCTTCTGGTTGTTTTCACCGGAACACTTATGCACGGCCTTGAGCAAACTCTGGAAGTAAAGACACCTGCACGGCAAATTTTAACGGAAGCGCGTGGCCGCAAATAGAATCCTCCCGTCTGGTGAACGGCGTTAATTCTATTTCGCCTCCAAACCAATATTCAACTCGGGAGAAGTCTTGTGAAACCCGCACCGTCGCAATAATATCCCGACCAAGGATCATTGGCACTGGCAGTCTAGGAAGGCACAGGAAGCGTTGTCTTTGTTTCCTGTAATAAAGAAAATTCGCAACCACACTGCGCCAGGCTGTACGAACCCCGATGCTACCTGCAAGCTTACGTTTTCTGACTACAGATGTATATTTTTTTTTTGTTTCATTTTGAAAATATATCATCTCCAATAACCGATATGGTTCCACCTGTAACTAAAAGAGCGGCCACTGGGGTACCTAGTACATTCACAGTCATATGAGGCTCAAAAGACTTGGGTGTAGCTTCGATTATATTCGCAGCTGGGATGAGCACTGCCGGTTTCTCGGATGGATCGGGTGTTCCTATCCCCTTCGGTTCGTGCGAGTCCATGGGCGCCCGGCCATCTAGATCGATCATCCTTGGTGTTGAGAATTTCAAGCCGGCTCCAACGCTTGGGATCGGGCCGAAATCTGGAGGGCCGGCGTTTCGCTGAAAGGGAATCGCATTAGGGACTAAATAAAATGCAGTTACTTCAGATAGCTTACGACCGAGAACAGTGTAAGATGGCCACCCGGGGATCACTACAAAGGCAGACGCGCCGGGAGTCTCATGACGGAGAGTGTTTTGAGCTGGCCGCCAGGGTGTTGATGCAGAAGCAGACACGCCGGGAGTCTCAAGACCGGGAACGGTGTGAGCTGGGCGCCCTGCGGTCGGTGCAACAGCAGACAAGCCAGGAGTCTCATGACGGAGAGTGTTTTGAGCTAGCCGCCCAGGTTTTGATGCAAAAGCGAACACGCCGGGTGTCTCAAGACCGAGAACGGTGTGAGCTGGCTCCCGGGGGTCGATGCAAAACCAGACACGTCGGGAATCTCATCACTGAGAATGATTGGAGCCGCAAAGGGTCCCCCCCCCCCCCCCCCCCGCCATCCGCCTCAACGGCGGACGCGCCTAGTACCTCACGACCAAGAGAAATTGATGAAGGGCCGCCGAATGTTGCCTGAAAAGCGTCAGTCCCCGGAGTCCGTGTGAGTCTCCGGGAGGCGCGGAGGCGGCTGCGATGGCTCGATCTTGTGGACCGTGGTTTTCGCGTTGCCGGCGGATAGCAGAAATCTACAACCTCCGGCTCTCGCATTTCCTCTGCATCCAGGATCGGGGCCGTTCGCCAAAGTCCCGTGGCACGTGTTCTGGTTGGCCGCACCGGGATCAGCGGAGCCAGGCCTGGTTCCCATCCTCTCTACGGGTCCTGTAAGAAGGGGTGTGTAATCTGTCCCCACTTACCACATTTCGCCCACGTACTTGCTGCAGGTTGTAAGAACTCTTCTCGCTAGGATATTCTGCATTTGCGCGCTTGTTCCCCAAGTGCTTTCGAGATTCGTATGCGCGAGGATCAAGGACTCGGGGAGCTGCTCAGTCGGTCGATTCGTAAGACTCACTGTGACCTTCGTACTCCTCCGGGTCTTCAGGCCAGTTAAATATTGGCTCAAGGACGGTACTTCCTGCTGGCGGAGGGCGGTACCAGAGTTTCGGCCTGAATCGTCAACGCGGCCCGTGCCATCTCGTCAGGATCCCTAAAATTACTCCCCCTCAAACATTGGTGGAAGCGTGGATGGCTCTGACGGATAGCCCGAGCTACTTGGTTTGCATCTTGGAAAGAAACTAAACGTTTCATGAGGCGAACTTCTGCCCAAAGCAAAATATAAGAAGACTAGTTTCGCAGGCGTCGATGTGGGCGAAAACACGATCGAGCGCAGGGGCGAGTTTGACTCCGGCTCGCCACGCGGAGCCCCTTAGTGCACGCGTGGGCTTCTGGAACATTCGGCATAGAACATTCGGACCTTGAATACGTAACAGGGTTCTCAAATTTACTAGAATGCGAGAGTTACAAAAATAATAAAAATGTACGTCTGCTGCCCGGAATCGAACCGTGGCCCTTTGGGTGGGAACCAAGCAGGATAAACGTTAGGCAACGGGAGCGCTGTCTACTTGGTCAGCTGCGCGCGCGGCATTACTCCCCCCAATAAAAAGTGCCGCGCCCCGATGCAACAAAAACTAAAACACAACTTATAAAAAACCGCAAACTAAAGAGTAATATAGAACACATAAGGTCCGCGGTCCTATCGAGCGTACAATCGCTTGAATCGAACGACGGGAACCACCTCGGGTCGCGGTCGGCGTCGCGATGATGCGTGCGTTCCGTCGGGCCCCACTTCGTAGTTGGGATCTCCTAGGCGTCGAAGGGATTTGCATTGTCCAAAGTAGCGCTTTAAAAGCTTCTCGCTTTAGCCACGACGTCGTATCGGTGTCCACCCCCTCACCTGGCCGGCTTGCTAGAACCAGCGTCTCAGCCAGGGTGTAAGATAGACAGGTGGGGAAACGAGAGCCAAATGAGCGACCGGATTGTGTCCCTTTCGGGTTTCTCTTTTTTTGTGGCGCCATCTATGTGGAGCACCGCGAACTCTCACTCCAGGTGGGCGACCGGTGGCGACCGGCTAAACCGACGGAGATTTTTTTTCTTCTCGCCGCAGCGCCATCTGTCGCAATTCGGGTGTACCCGCAAGCAGACGAGTACACAATCCGGTCACGGCATTGCTGTAGGCCTCTATGGGCCGTTTCCCCACCTGTCTATCTTACACCCTGGTCTCAGCTGAGACTGGGTGAAGGAAAGCACTGCCAAAGCCAGCGCACGAGCTGAGCGGGACTCAAGCTGCGTCTCAAGACGCTCGCGCGCCCGAGCCTTTGCAGTGCTTTCTTTCACCCAGTCTCAGCTGAGACACTGTTCTAGCAAGCCGGTCTCGGTCTTCGGGCTGCAAGTGAACGTCCAGACGACGAAAGTTGTAGCGGCCAGCGTGGACACGTTGCTGGTCTTGGATCTGGACTCGGGCGAGCTGGCGTAGTTCTTCTGCTCGTTGCGTAACCACTTGGGCGTCGTCAGCTGGCTCGTCAGGTAGCATGGCGTCAAGCAACGTGGTTACCTTTCGGCCATGCACCAGCTGGAATAGTGTAACACCAGTGGTCTCCTGGACCGCTGTGTAGTAGGCGAATGTGACATACCACAGGACTTCGTCCCACGCCTTGTGTTCCACGTCTACTTACATCAACAACATGTCGGCGATGGTCTTGTTTAGGCGTTCTGTCAACCAATTTGTCTGAGGATGGAAAGCTGTGGTTCGCCGGTGGGTGGTGTGGCTGAGACTGAGAATCTCTTGCATCAGCTGTGCCATGAACGATGACACGCGATATGTAATCAGAGCATCTGGAGCGCCGTGGCGGAGGACGATGGACTCGATGAAAAACTTCGAGATTTAAACAACAGTTCCTGAAGGAAGGGCTTTCGTTTCGGCGTACCGCGTGCGATATTCTGTGGCGATGATTATCCATCGGTTTGCCAGCATTGATGATGGCGGAAAAAGACTAAGTAAATACATTCTCATCTGCTGGAACGGCGTGTCCAGGGGAAAAATCGGCTGCAGGAGACCTGCCGGCTTCGTCGGCAGTTTCTTGCGTCGCTGGCAGTTGTGGCACAATCGCGTGTAGAGGTGAACGATCTTCGGAAGCTTGAGCCATGTAATTCCTTTCATGAATTCGGGCCAGAGTGCGGCTGTAACCAAGGAGTCCGGACGTCGGGTCGTCGTGGCAGGCTAGCAAGATCCCCCTCTCTAAGGTCGGTACAAATTTCCAGCAACCGTGGCGAGTCGTTGTCTCTGAAATTTTAATTGTAAAGTACACCTCGTCAAATTGCGAAGGTCGGCAAGGCTCTCGAGAAGTCACGGGAGATAGTACCCCCTCGTACTTCGAGGTGCTCGATTAGCGCGCGCAGCTCAGGATCGTCTCATTGGCGTCGTGCCATGACGCGGGTGTTCACTGTACCTAGGAAGCACTCGTCGTCATCGTCATCGCTGTTGCCGGGAAGTGTCTCGAGGGGGGCTCTGGACAGGCAGTCGGCGTCGCTGTGCTTGCGGCCTGACTTGTAAACCACTGCCATGTAGAACTCCTGCAGTCGAAGACTCCATCGAGAGAGGCGTCCTGAAGGGTCCTTGAGGATTGCAATCCAGGAGAGGGAGTGGTAATCCGCGATTACGCTGAAGGGGCTCCCGTACAAGTACGAGCGAAACTTCATGATTGCCCAGACGACCACAAGAGATCCCTTTTTCAGTCGTAGAGTAATGTCGTTCAGCCTTGGACAGTATTCGACTTCCGTAGGTGATGTCTCCCTCGGTACCATTTTGCACTTGAACCAGTACTGCGCTATGTCCGGCGTTACTTTCGTCCGTGTGTATCTCGGTTTCCGCATTCTGGTCGAAGTGTTCAAGATCGGGAGGAGTCTGGGGTCGTGGCTTCAGCTCGCCGAATGCCTGCTGCTACACCTCGGCCCATTCGAACTTCTCGGCGTCCTTCGTGAGGTGTGTGAGCGGTGCAGAAATCCCTGCGAAATCGCGGACGAAGCGCCAATAGCAAGCACCGAATCCAAGGAATATTCGCATGGCATTTTTGTCTGTCGGGATGAAAATTCTGCGAAGGGGCGAGAGTCTACTCTGGGTCTGGGCGAACGCCTTCGTTACTAACCACGTGACTTAGGAACTTCAGTTCGTCATAGGCGAACCGACACTTTGACGGCTTTAGGGTGAGTTTGGAGGTCCGTATTGCTTGGAGAACGGCTTTGAGTCGTCGCAAGTGCTTGTCAAAGTCGCCGGAAAACACTACGACGTCGTCGAGGTAGACGAGACAGCTCTGCCACGTCAGTCCTGCCAGCACGGTGTTCACGGCAGGCTGGAAAGTTTCTGGTGCCGTACATAGTCTGAAAAGCATCACTTTGAACTCGTACAGTCCATCTGGCGTGACGAAAGCTGTCTTCTCTCAGTCCCCATTCGTCGACTTCCATCTGCCAGTATCCGCTCTTTAGGTCCATCGATGAAAAGTATCGAGAGTGGCGCAGCCGGTCTAACGTGTCGTCGATGCGGAGAAGTAGATAGGCGTCTTTCTTCGTCACCACGTTAAGCTGCCGGTAGTCCACGCAGAACCTAAGCGTTCCGTCCTTCTTGTTTACTAGCACGACTGGAGAGGCCCACGAACTCCTCGAAGGTTGGATTATGTCGTCGTTCAGCATCTCTTGAAATTGCTCGTGGATTAGCTCCCCTTCTTTTATGGAGACTCTGTACGACAATCGATGCACAGGTCGCGCGTGGTCCTAGCTAACGATTCGGTGCTTCGCGACGGCGGTTTGGCGTACCTTCGATGATGTCACAAAGCAATCACTGTATTCGGCGAGGAAGTTAATCAGCTGCGGTCGTTTCGGGCCCGGACGCTTAGGGTCAATGTCGAGTTGCGCTGGCGACGTACTTTCTTGCTGGGGTGGGGAGCATTCTTCAGTAATCGCGGTGATTTCGGCGGACTTCAGGAGTTTCTCGTCGTGGCCTACAGCAGCACCTTTTGCGTGATCAGCTCTCCCGAACTTGAAAACGATTGCGCCCGATAGGCCTTCTGAGAGGTATGTTTTACTGGCACAGAATGCGGTACCCCAGCACCCCCATAAAAATGTCACGAATGACAAAGGATGAGGCGGCGAATAACTGAAGAAACTAAACATTTATTGAGGCGAACTTGTGCTGAAAACAAAATAGAGAAGGTTAGCGTCGCAGGCGTCGTTGTCGGCGAAACAGCAGGATCGAGCGCAGGGGCGAGGCTTACTCCGGCACGCCACGCGGAGCCCCTTTTGTACACGCGTTGGCTTCTGGAACACTCGGCGTAGAACATTCGGCGCGTAGAACATTGAGACCTCCGAATACACATCAGAGTTCTCGAATTTAATAGAATACGAACGTTTCAGAAATAATAAAGGTGTACGTCCACTGCCAGGAATCCAACCGTGGCCCTTTGCGTGGGAACTAAGCACGATAACCTTTAGGCCACGGGCAGGTTGCCTACTTGGTCAGCTGCGCGCACGGCATTGACCATATACACGCTATTTTCTGGAAATGACCACTCATAGCACTGTCAGACTTAATTAATTCTTCTGATAAAAGAATGATGAGTAAAAATCTAGGAAATGTACTGCGAAATAATGAAATATACTGAGTTTGCTGCCAAACAAAAAGCGCGAATACGAGAATGAATAATCTTCTAAAATTAGAATTATCACTTTTTAAATAGTGCGTTACATGCGTTACATAACTTTAAAGGTAAAAGCCGCTGCCATCATCATCCTAATAAACCATTTATGCCAAAGTGTGGAGGACCGTACGGCCCCGGCCTCCCCATTCAAGTGGGCACGATCAATCAGTTGCTGCTGGTCCTCGAACACTCTGTCGGATATGGCCGCCTCCAAGGAGGAAAAGGTGGGTGAAGGGAGGGAGTAATACCCTCACCGGAAGGGGGACATTCCCAAATGGAGTGGTATATGTCGCTGCCAACTTTTTAAGGCGAAAGCCTTAATTGTTTCATTGAGCGAAAAGTGACGTATATGGCATTAAAAATACTATTGAGCGGCACTCACCGCTCAATCGTATGCTCAAGACGACGTTCTCCCTGGGGTGGTCCTAGAGCTCGCCCTAGACCTCTAGCACGACCTTACTTGTCTCAATACGCCAAAAAGCGGCGTCGTTGTGCCCCAAAGATGATCATAAAAATACGTCATCAGGCACGCGCCGCACACTCTCACGCTCACGCTCAAGAAAGGAAGGGTGATGTCACCGCCGGAACGCCGTGTGCAAAATGTGCACTTCGGACTTCATCTGTGCTCGTTGTGTACTTTGTGCGATGGACTGTGAGTGGACCGCGTCTACATCTACGGCCTCGAAATCGGCAGCGGTGCCTAGATCTACGGCAGCTTCCGGAGGCAAACGTGGCCACTCCCACAAATACACCACAGCCTCCTTAAAGGGCAACTCCGCTTCATTTTTGATATTTAGAAAACTATGCAGCCCCCCTCAGTATCATATAGGAAGACCCTATGCCAAATATTACGATCTAATTCCGTCTATATATTTATTAAACTGGCCAGCAAACTTTCAAATGAGCCAAGTCGCCGAAATCTGCCAACTCTAGCGTGCGACACGAGGCGCAATCATCAGCGCAGTCAATGCGACGGAGTAGGAGCGGCCAACATTGAGCCTCTACGTCAGAGGCATGGCTACGTCATTCTCACGTTTTGTTTGTTTTTACTTCTCAGAGAAGAGAAGTTTTTACTTCTTTTTTTTACTTCTCTAATTCTCTTTTTACTTCTCTACTTCCAAGAAGTTTTTACTTCTTTTGGCAGCGGCGTCAGCGAGGTGCTCGGGTGCTAACGCTCTGCTTCTACATCACAGATATTTCTTCGATCCTGTTCTGCCCTTCAAACAACGCAGCGTCATCTTCTGGGGCAAACAGCCACGTGCCGCATCAAGATTCCAGTCATCGGTGGACGGAAGCCATCAACGCCACCGCTGCGATCGCCGGAGTGCTGAAAAGCAGCCTCCCTCAGCGTTCAGCAACTTCTTTTGGCAGCGGCGTCAGCGAGGTGCTCGGGGCTAACGCTCTGCTTCTACATCACAGGTTAGTGGAATCGGTTTTGTAGTGGAGCCGATTTTCCTGCATTTCACGTTTACCGCTGACGCTGCTGCCACTTAGCGTTTCTTTTGTCGTAGCGTATGCATAAATGGCTGACCCATTGTGTATAAAGTGCCAAGAAGAAATTACCACTGAGAAACTTTCGCTCTCATGCGCTGAATGTGGGTACTCGTATCACTGTGGATCATGCGCGGGCGTGTCTGAAGCAACGCTTAAAACGAAGGGCGAATTGTACCGCAAGACGTGGAAATGTGCAACTTGCCGAACTGTGAAGTTGAAAGGCGGCCCATGTAGCAAACAAAAGCAAGAGGATGATATGTCTGCTATGCTAGCAAACATGAACAGGAAATTGGATGACCTATTGACCTTAAAAGAGACTGTGGGCGGCATTGAAGCGTCGATTCAGCTCATGTCCGACAAGTACAACGAAATTCTAAGTCATATTGCCAAGCAGGACCATGAAATCAAGGATTTAAAAAAACGAGTTGACGCAATAGAGGAAATTGAAAAACAGAGTGAAATGGGACAACTTAAGCAGGAAATAAATGATCTTGAATGGAGAAGTAGGAGATGTAACTTGGAATTTCATGGCATCCCAAAAACTGAAGGGGAAAATTCGCTCAGCAAGGTTAACGAGCTTGCTAGGGTATTGAATGTGCCTGAGCTTCTTACTATACACGAAGTAGCCGCCGTCCACAGACTGCCATCCAGACCTGAGAAAATCCCTGGGATCATTGTCAGGTTCACATCGCAAGCAACACGGGACGTCTGGCTGGATAAAAAGGCTAAACTAAGAACCACGGGTGCCAGCAGTTATATAAATGAGAACCTGACTAAGTTTAATAGGGAACTGCTGGTAAAAATGAAGGAATGGGCGAGACAAAAAGGGTTTTCGTACGTCTGGCACCGTAACGGAAAACTTTTTGCTCGTAGAAAAGATGGTGAGCGCGCTGTTATCATAAAGAATGAAGATGATTTACTTAAAATGAACTAGACGCTTTTCGCTGGCGTCTCACGCTTGAAATGTTAGATTCACCCTATCTGCATGTCACTGATTTTATCGAGCGCCTCGGACATGAAACTAAGACTTCGATAAGGGCTGTCCACTTGAATGTAAGGTCAGCCAAAAACAAGATAATCGATCGTGAATGCCTCTTTAGCCATTTCGAAATTCCTTTCAATGCAATTCTCTTAACAGAAACCTGGTATACTAGTGAAAATGACGCCTTTCAATTGCCATCCTATGAGAGTTATTGTCTGAATCGTACTTCCAGTCGGGGGGGAGGCGTGTGTGCCCTAATTGAAAAAAATATGAAATGTGAGCTGTTATCTAACTTTTGCGTTGTCACCGAAGATTACGAAGTGTTATCTGTACTAACAAAAGATACACTTATTTCGGTAATTTATCGACCGCCCGACGGCAATATTCAACGTTTCTTTGAGTTTTTTTAAACGCTCTTAGGATTTAGTACAGATAGGGGCTTTAGTTTACTGACTGGAGGTGACTTTAATTATAATATGCATATAGATACGCGATCTAAGAGCGATTTTGACACTCTACTCACTGCTTATGGCTGTTTCAATGTGATAACTAGACCTACGAGAATTACGGTGGATACCGAAACCTTAATTGATCTTTTTGTTACAAACGTCTACAGCAGCAGTGTGATATCTGGGATATTGAATTATCATATAAGTGACCACTTACCCATAGTAATTTGTATAAAAAACGAGCATGTCAGCCAAAGAAAAAGTGTCAATTATTTTCAAGACATTACCCCTGCCCGCCTAGAAAGTTTTCCTCAGTGTATTGAAAGCGAAAACTGGTCTGATGTTCTCAGTGATACAGATCCCGACAATGCGTATAATACATATTTGGACAGGTTTAAAGTTGCATATGCAAGCAATTTTCCCTATAGGGCCTTTAAAACATCAAAGAGAATTCGAAAACCTTGAATTACCAAAAAGCATTTGTCTAAAATTAACACAAAAAATCGCCTCTTTCAAAGGTTTAATAAAACAAGAGATCAAGAGGATCTAAAAGAATTTAAAATCTATCGCAACCAACTGACTAAGGAACTCCAAAAAGCCAAAGCTACCTATTATCAAAACAGCTTAAACTCGTCAAGCCAACGCACAGATATTATCTGGAAAAAAGTTAATTCAGTTTTGCAACGAAATCGGCAGCATGATAGTATAGAAAATCTGATTATTGAAGGCAAGGAACTTGTAGGAACTGCATTCGCAAATGCGTTTAACGACCATTTTGTAAACTTAAATATCCACCCGTATAGTACAGAAGCCTGTGTTTATAGTAAAAAAGTACCGAGAACACTATTTTTTTAGAACCAGTTACTGAGATTGAGTTATTTTCGGTGTTTATGAATTTAAATAATACTACGTGCAGAGACGCAGACGATATTCAAGTAAAACCAGTTAAATACGTTCTAAACCTAATAGCACCTTGCATTACACATATATTTAACTTATGTATATCTATCGGTATATTTCCTGCACGCATGCAGATTGCCAAGATATCTGTATTGCACAAGAAAGGTGACAAGAATGATCTAAATAACTATAGACCAGTTTCAATCCTTCCTGAATTTTCCAAGGGGCTTGAAAAACTTATCCATAGCCGTCTGGCTAAATACTTTGAAAAATACGATATGATTGCACAATCCCAATTTGGCTTTCAGAAAAATGAATCAACAGAACTGGCACTACTCGAGGAAAAGGAATTTATCCTGCGCAATCTTGAAAACAGAAAGTTAGTACTGGGAATTTTTATCGATTTTACTAAAGCGTTTGACTATTTAAACCATGAACTACTACTAAGAAAACTTCAGTATTATGGAATTCGCGGTCAACCATAACGCCTTTTTCAGTCATATATTGGTTATCGGAAGCAGTATGTGTGCTGCAATAATTTTAATTCGACAATAAACAAAATTTTGTCAGGTGTACCTCAGGGTAGCATACTAGGACCATTTCTCTTTAACATCTACGTAAATGATATTGTGAACAGTGACCCATCATCAAAATTTATTATTTATGCAGACGACACGACCATACTTTTAGCTGATGATAGGGCAGATGAGCTTGTGTCTAGAGCTAACATCCTATTAGATAAAATTACTACTTGGACCAAGAGAAATGCTTTAAACATTAATACCAATAAAACGAAGGCAATGTTGTTCCGTCCAAAAAATAAAGCTGTCTCTTCCATAGGCTCTTTATTTCTAAATTCTGAGCGGATTGATTTGGTCGAGTCTTTCAAGACCCTTGGAGTTGTGTTTTCAAATAATATGCCATGGGATAGCCATATTGAATATATAAGTAAAAAGTTATCGCAGGTGATGGGCTTATTACATCGGAATCGGTATATACTTCGGACATCAGTAAAAATACTATTGTAGAAATCATTATTTTTTTCTCAACTAAATTATTGTCACCTAGTATGGGGTACAACTACAGCAACAAATCTTTGTAAAATACATATGCTTCAGAAAAGAATAGTACGCATAATTGCTAATGTACCTTTTAATTCGCACACTGAAAGCCTGTTCAGAATGTATAATATACTATTAATTCACAAAATGTATAATTATAGACTTGCAGTAAAGTTTAGAAATGAATTGCTTACTGCTAATACTTACTTAACCCAATTGTCACATTTAAGAGAACAAACACTCCATTATCGCTTTCGAAACCCTGAGCGCTGGAGCGTACCTACCTGTCGATTGAACATCGGCAAGGAAATGTTATCATTCAGGCTACCTAAACTCCTAAACATTTTTTGTTCCAATAATATTTTTCCAGAGAATCTATCAATGAATGAAATACGTTCACTAATGTGCGATTTTTGTTATGACTGATTTTATTTTCAACACTCGGTGTCAATGGTTACGTAGTGATGAAATTGTTTGATTTGTGTATGTGATGTGAATGTGTACTTCTTTTCTCTTTGATTTTGTTCATATTGTGCATTGAGTGCGCGTGTGTTAGTTTTTATGTTTTTGTAGTTATTTTAAAGAGTCGCCGCTGTCGAATGTAACGGGGGCCGAGGGCTCGTCAAGCCGTTTAAACACGGCTTTTTTTTTTTCTCGGCCTCCGCCATTTTTTGAAATGGAAATAAAGTATTATTATTATTATTATTAAATTGAACGTTGACGCATGAGTTTCTCTCCAGGTGTTGACTCAAAGGCGTCCACGTGATCACCGTAACGCGGCTGCGCTAGTTTTCGCTGCCCTGCGCGTTCATCGCATGTCCGGTTTCTCCGCTCCCCCCCTCTCCTCTTTCGTCTTCTCGCCTTCCCTCTCTCTCCCGGGCCATCGCCGTCTACGCCATGCGAAGCGACCCTCCCGCGTCGCGTGTCCTGTACCTCGCCCCCACGAACATCACAAGACCACGTGGTTCGAAGTGACGTGGCCATGACTCTGACGACACGTGACCAATGTTACCTGACGCAACCGAAGTTTCGGTTTCGGTATCAGCTGATGTTTAAATTAAGATTACACAATTATTATTCCACATTTCGCGAATCCGAAGACGTAGAGCTGTTTAGTAGTGCTTTGGGAAATGGAATCATATGTAAGCCTAATTTTTTTCGGAATTGAGTGGAGTTGCCCTTTAAGTGTTCTCCTCTAGGCGTTGTTCTCGACGTCGTCCTATACGTCGTCCTTAAGGTCGTCCTAGAGGTGGTCCGAGAAGTTGTCCTAGGCGTTGTTCTTGACGCTGTCCTCTAGGACGTCATCCTCGACGTCGTCCTAGACGCCGTTCTTGGCGTCGTCCTTGAAGTCGTACTAGATGTCATCTGAGAAATCGTCCTCGGCGTCGTCCTAAACGCCGTCTTTGATATCGTCCTCGACGTCGTCAAAAAAATCGTCTTAGAGGCCGTACTTGACGTCGATTTCTAGGACGTCGTCCTCGGCGTCATCCTTTACGTCGTGCTAAACTTTAATACGTGTAGAAACCTTACTCGAAAACAATTCTCCCGTGGGACTATAATGCTTACGCTTTCCTAAACATAAAGAGTCTAGTGTGTCCTCCTATATTTTTTTTTATTTTATTTTACTGTTGCTTCTACTAGAACCAGACACCGTAAGGCGTAAAGATTTTGCCAGGTAAATATTAATTGAAGCAGTAACAGGGCTTGCTTCAACCAGGACAGGTGTCCTGAGGTGCTGACTACTCCATCTGAATATTTGCACTCATTGCGGTCAGACGCCCAGGTATGACGACGTAACATTGTTGATGGCATTTGTTTTTCAGAAACACTTGCTGCTGCTTTCGTTCAGAGTCCAGGCACTCGAGCTAAAACCCTCTGTACCACTGAAAGACAAGCTACTTCTTGCCGGTTCAGTATAAGGTGTTCGTTGTTATAGTACTTACTTTGCTCGTTGTTGTTTTTTTTTTTAAATATAAGACGTTTGTTAGCAACATGCTAAAAATTTGCATACATTGTCAAATTATACGTAATAAAGTAACAGAAGTTGAACTCTTCATGCTTACAAATAAAGTTTAATCAGATTTCGCCGACAAGTACGTTAGGATGAAATTGCATTTAAACTTTTTGCCGTAACATTTTGTTGCCACTCAGTTAGTTTAAATGAATAAGTAGAGCTAAGCACCGAAACGGTGAAACTAAAGTTGAGCACTTTTGTGTAACAGCATTAATCTTAGTAAAACGCCATTGTCATTGTTTGGTTTAATTATCTTGAACTCTTCAAAGTTCTAAGGTTGTTCCTTGCATAAGGTAAACGTTGCCTGCGCGTAAAACCTAGACTATCCAAAACTTTCGCAACAACGAACCCATTAGTGTTTTCAAAAACGATTACTCCTTCGTTTTCGAGTCTCGGCTAAAAAAAAAAAAAGCTAAGTGCATAACTCCATAATGTTCCCGCCACTAATATTGCGTTACCTGTGTGATGACACAACATCCTTGAAGACAAGTCTGGCAGATTTATAGGCTAAATAGCACCTGAAGACCCTCGCGTGACTGGGTCTTCGTGAAAACGAGGCTCGAATACAAGGACACAACCTTCTAAAAAAATATAACGACCTAAAAAAGCGAGTTTAAAAAGTTACAAAAAATATACGGGGAATTCTTCACATAAAATAGCTCTCCGTTTTACCTTTATCAGCGATGAGCGACAGCTCAATGGTAACGCAGACACGATTACGTGTGAGTACCCGCACGTGTACTGATATACCCGAATTTTTTCTTCACTCGAACAGGCAGGTGAGCCCGCATTCCTAGAAGTGCACTGTCACAAGTGACGACACAAACATAAAACCACGCGTACACGTGCGTTGACGCACGGCCTCATGCACACACGCTAGCTCTCATTTACGCATACGAAAATATATATACCCATTGGCAGACAGATACAACGTCACAAACACAAATGCGCTCGCAGACGTTAAAGTAAATGCTTAAATGCCCCTGCATGCGCAGTAGCTTGCATGTGTAAACTTTTGCATACACGCTCACAGACACACACACACACACACGCGCACACAAGTAAGTCACACGCCCAGAAATATACATGCGTATAGTAATGTGCACACATACAGAAACGCGCACACGTACGCACAGACAGCCAGTCATACAGGCACATAAATGCATGCGCACGCAAACGAATACATACGTACGGGCAAGCCTACGTAAGCAAACATGACTACAATATCTACACGCACTCACATACCCACACATAAATGGATAGGTATATATTTGTGACAAAAACAAAAAAAGTATACAACTATGTGCGTACGCACTCTCGCTTATATACACTCGCTCAAAACACAAGATTTCTAACCAAAAAACTAACACGAGGAACATTGCTGGAGACCTTACTCACGCTGAACTACAACTTTAACGACCTCAGCGGCATGACCCAGCCCTAGAGCAGAGAAACAAAAACACTAATCTATCGCTACTCGGTCGTGCCACAACTGACCTCTCGACTAGAAAGTGTGTGTGTGCGTGTGTATCGGCCCGTGTGTGCTTGTGGGTGTGTGTGTGTGTGCGAGTGCTTATATGTGTGTGTGCCTGCGTGTGCAGCTAACGGCTCAAAAGCCGAAGCCTAGAGGACCCCGGATATCTTCTCTTCCCTCCGACGTGGACACCTCGGTTGCGGCAGCGAGGGCGGCCGGCGCCGGGGCCTCCCGTGGTCGTTTGAGGACAGCGGCCATTCGTCTATGTCGCGAAAAATTAAACGTTCGCGCCGCCGGACCATATCTCACCCGCGCTCACCCTCCAGCGCCTCCTTTCCCCCTTTTCTATCTCTCTCTCTCTTTCTTTCTCTCTCGGCCCTACCTACCCCTGACGCTGGTAAGGCCAGCCTTCGCTTTCTCTCGGTGCCTTTCTACACTGCGAGATAGGCTTTGCCCGTCGGCTTGCTTCGCCGACAGAAGTTACCGCTGCCTTTCTCCGGCTTTTTCTTCTAGAGACTGCGGGAGCTTTCAGCCCGCTGCCTTAAGTGTACAGGTCTTGCCTTGTCCGAGGGAATTATCTTCCGTTCTCTACTGCTCCCTGTTGCGGTCTTTTGTCAGCTTTTCGCTATTTTTAAAACCTTTACGTTCGGCCCGGCTGCTTTATTTCCGTTCGTCTTATAGTATCCGTCTCCCCCTCCCGAACCCGAGAGCTCAGCCGGTTGGCCCAGAGTAATCGTGTGGCTCGATCGAAGTTACGATATTTGGCTTTGCGATTTATGAACATCCATCGGCTGATCATAAGAACGACGTATTCTGGGTATTTTTTTATTGCCGTTTTATTGCATCAATGGTAGAGGTTATCGATTGTTTACGTTTGGTAGAAACGTTTGTATTTATTCTTACGATTGAAGTGGTTCCTAATTACTTTCGCTAGATCTCAGTTTGGCAGCAGAGAGAAATATATAAAAATAGGTGCCTAGATTAGAGTTCAAGGTTTTGAAGAACGTTCTTTAGGTATTAGAAGTGAACACGTTAACACAAAACAACCCGTCGATCTTCCTGATGGACCTTGGCTAACACTCGGGGATGTGCTAAATAACAATATACTCAACATTATAAAAATAGAAAAAAAAAGTCTGAATAAAGATAATATAGAGAAAAAAATATAAAAGTATTAGCTATTTTAATACAAAATGTAACAAGATAGTTTTGTTCTAGAACGATCTTAAGGTGTCCGTTTTAGCTACGTCTGGTTGCGTGTTAATCTGCGCACCTTTGACACTCGTTTTTGCACCTTGAAAGAATGTATTTTCGGTAAGACTATATTTTATTTGCATTACCTGTTTTAATTAAAAAAAACTTAAACAGTAGAGACAGATGTGTACGTCAAATTGGTAGCACCTCTGAATCAGTCGGTTGTGTAGAACCCTGCATATCTGAGGAATACCCTGGGATCATCCGCGGATATTTACTGTCATCTGGCAAATGCGGATGAAACTTATTGAGATTTGGCATATTGCGGATCGGATGCGGATGCCAGAAGCTCCGGAGGAGAGTAAGATGAGGTTATTTGCGGTTACGGATCTAGATTTCTGCCGAGGCAGCCCATGAACTTGTGCGACCGCGGAGTGTAGACTGATTAAATGAATGAAATTATGAAGTGCAATTACTGCATCATAAGATGCTTGGCGAGAGCAATTAATTTTTTAGGAGAAAGGTGACAATGAAAGAAAAAAATTGTTTTCGGGCGTTATTATCAACTGAGATTGCTCTAGAGCGTTATATCTCACCAAAATATTATGTCCTTTGAAAAAGTATTAAAAGAAATGCAAGAAAATTATTTTCCCGGTAAGGTGTGTTGTTGTTCGGCAAGGAGAGAGCGGAAAACCTCCTTCGGTCAACAAAATCCCAAGACGTACAAGCCACAAAAAAAGTAGAAGTCCCCCTCCCCCCCTCCCTTTTTTGTGTACTCGCGTCTTACCAGCTTTATACAAGTATTTGGCTGCGGTGAGTGACCGCCTTTCCTCTCCTACTTTTTTATTGTTCGGCCTAAATAAAATGACACAATGTTACTAGTCTATTTAGAGTTAGTTTTTATGTTTAGAAAATACACGTCGGCTCAAAATGTGCCACGAAGCAACAAAAAAAACATATATATATATTGAAGTTTGCTTTTTTTAGCGCATATGTTGGCAGAGTGTCGCAGACTCCCAGGACGATCTCATAACTTCTATTATATTTTCCAGCAACGCGAAGTGTCCCTGGAAGGGTGACCACTTCTAATATTCACACCATAAAACAGACTACGACAAAATGACTTTCGACGAATATTCACTCGGAAAGTTCTTTTGGTAAACAAAGTAAGCGAACGGCTTATAAGGGTATATCCAGAGGCTTTTTTAACACATAATGTGTTTTGTTGCTGGCCCCTAACTATATTCGGTTAAGTGCCAGTAACGGAAGACGACAGGCCGACTGCTACCCGAACGCTTGCGCAGCGCTCGTCTCCTCACCGATTGGATAGCAGTGCCAGTCGAACCGCTTTCTCGTGTGCCTCCGCGTTCCTCCCGTCAGGGACAAAACATCCCATATTCCGACAGACTACGGCGCTCTGCTCCGTGAAACGAGCGCGCTTCGGGTTACCCCAAAGAAAGAGAGCAAAATAGAGCGACTGAAAAGCACAAAGATAAAAGAAAATAAGACTCCATGTGTGAGGTACTCTCGAGTCGTTGGTTATTTTTTGCCGCGAGCAGGCGCCAGGTCTCTCCTCGGTACTGCCGCGCTCTAATGGTTTTGTTTTCCGCAAGCTCCATCTACTGCGTCTCACAGACCAGCAATCTTTGAGAACGTCGCATTCACACGGCTACCGCAGGAGATGGCACCCCCAAGTAAGACATGCACACAGCGTTCACGGGTTCACCTTGCACGACACAGTTTTCACAAGTGTGCACAGCCTCTCCAAACTAACAAATCAAATTATGTGTAACCACTGCCTTGGCCATGCTAGTACGGCAAAGGGACGACACTTTTTCTTTCTCATTCTGGCGTGATTCCGTGATGTAAAAAGAATGCACCATGTTGCGGGCCGGATGCGGTTTTGAAATTTACGGATGCGGTTCGGATGCGGATTGGATGCGGATAAAATAGTTTAAGTACATTGCGGATGTAATTCGGGTGTAGATACAAAGTCTGCGGATGTGTATCGGAAAAGGTTGATGAAAATGTTATCAGCGCAGAGCTCTGCTGATGTGATTTAAAAACGTCGTCGCAGTATGAGGCACTGGGAGCTTGGCAGCGTAACAACTAACCTGGAGTTTTTAACGTGTACCAGTTAGTAGTTATCACACGAAGCTCTTACTTAAAAAAAAACGCAAGGAAAACGTTTTGCTAGCATTGAAGATAACAACTCGGATCTATGTGCTGTTACTTCTGGTGTGCCACAAGGCTCAGTTCTGGGGCCGTTGCTTTTTCTTATCTTTACAGACGATCTGGTTAAAGACATGTCGGTGCACGCGAGACTTTTTGCAGATGACCGTATTTTGTACACTAAAGTAACAACTATGTCTGATCAAACTAATTTAAGCGCGAACGTGCTTAGGGTTAAGGAATGGTGCACGAAGTGGCAAATGTCTTTGAATATAGGAAAAACCATTGGTATGTCCATCACACATAAATTAAATCCCCTAGTTTATCCGTACAGCCTCGATGGCGTCCTCCTAGAAAAAGTAGGCAATTATAAGTACCTCGGTGTTACTATATCGAGCGACCTTCGATGGAACATGCATGTGACTAACATCGTTAAAAAAGCTAATACACGACTAGCATTTCTACGACGGTCCTTGAAACTAGCATCTACAGAGACTAGATTGCTCGCTTACAAAATGCTGGTTCGTCCCCTGCTTGAATACGCGTCGGAAGTATGGGACCCGCACATGAAAAGCCTAATCCTTGACCTAGAAAGTGTACAGCGACTGGCCCTGCGTTTCATTTATTCTAGATATCGGAGATTAAATTCGCCGACAGAGCTGTATGCGCTGTGGAATCTTCCGGTGTTTCAGTCTAGACGGGAAAATAAACGCTCGAAGCTTTTTTTAATGTTGCTTTCTGGTTCATTGCTCATTGACCAATCACGTTAACTAACCCTTCATCAATCCCGTATCACTCGTAACAAACTTTCGCGTCACTTACGAGAGTTTTTGTTCAATAAAGTTTGTTTTAAGTATTCATTTTTTCCTCTTACGGTGCGGGACTGGAATCTGTTGCCAGAACATGTCGTTTCTTTTACCGATCTTGAATTATTCCTTTTCCAGCTGGACGCAACCTAACTATTTTTATTTTTTATTTGCATTGTTTTTTGGTGTTATTTGCATCGTGCTTCGTTGCCGTTTTTTTTACGTTGTCACTCCTGTCAAAGTCCTAATCAGGACTGACAGTATTTCAAATAAATAAATAAATGTCAAGCGATGCCTCCTCGGCAAAGTTTTCATCTTTAAAGCGAGACAAAAGCGTAGAACTGTTTGTTATTTTACTTTAGGCCCAATATGTCGGAGGCCTGCTGACATTTTCTTTTAGAAATTGAGCACATTGGCGGAAATAAAACTTACCGAAATAATAAACACACGGACGAACAAAGATCTTTCATCTTTCATGTGTCGCTGTGTCCGCCTATAGGTTTATTTTTTCAGTCACGTAGCAGCTGCTATCCTTTTTCAAAATGCGCGTGTCCGGGTGTTCGGTGTTCTAGATATAACACACACTGATTGGTATATAACGGACAGCCGTCAAAGCTCCAAGTTTGGTGGAACACAGAACGTCACTTACCGGGTTACGTTACCGTGACGAGTCCTAGATTGCAGACATCGAATCTCGCAGCTTGGGAAACACTACCCCTCATCGAAGCGGTCGACAAAGAAACAATCAAATAAAAAGCTCGTTGAAGGAAAAGAAATGGACGGCAGCCGACATGTTTCGTGCGTTTTCAAGGACCGTCGTCTACCCCGATTTCTGCGATATTTACAATTTTTCTTGGTTGTTTAGTCGTTTGACGTTTCTGAATCTCTATTTGGTGATTCAATTTACGAGCTTTATCGCGAGCTAACCGACTAATATTTGCTCGAGTTGCGAAACTCAATATGTGTTCGCCGCTCGTAGGCTACGTCAACAACGAAGGAAGTAAAAAAAAAGAACGATTGTATAATGGGCTCTTCGTTCACTTCGGGAGAAAAATTGTACTTCAGGATCGTAGGAATCAACCTGCGCTTTAGACTATACTTAGGTTCACCTTACGTCCGGACGCATATGACGCTCCGAGGTGGTAGGACCGATCAAACAACGTTAAAAGCCCCTTCCACTTCGGCTTTTTGGTACATGATTGGTTCCACGATCAGTGACCACATAAAATACCATGACGAACGCCGTAGTGTTGCTATTTTTTCCGGTGATTGACCGGTTTCATTAGCCCGTAGCGTCGGTTGCGTTTGAACTTAAAGAACCTCTGACACGCCAAAAATTTTTTTTTTCATGCTAGGCGTTGAAATGGCATATCAGGACATTACAAAAAATTGTTTCACTATATAGTTGCGTAGTTTTTTTATAAAAAATAGAAATACGAGGCCAAATTCAAAGTGCCCGCCGTGCACTGTGACGTAACAGTGTACCGCAAGGTGTCGGGGCGGTCAGAAGGGAGGCATCGCCGGAAGTCACGTGAGTTGTATCCCTCCTCGTGCTTACCGCAAGCGCGTGTAATATTTTTTTTTTATATTTTTGTTATTCTCCGCACCTCCACGAGCGATCCAAACAGACAGGGTTTACTTTATTTATGTTTTTCATCGCTTAATGTTGCTGTAAAAGTAGAAGACGCGGAGTCAGTGAATTGACGTGATCAACTCAATACCTAGAAGGTGCTGTGTGACGGACTGTCCCGGTATTTAAGCAACTGAAGAAGAGATCACACTGCATGCATTTCTGAGAGACATACATCGGCCGCATGTGCACCTAGTAAACAAGTTCTATACTTATGTTCTAGACAATATACGTACTTTGTGCTCGACGTTTACTTGTAGTTGGTACACAAACCAGTTCGTATTCTTTAGATGGCAGGCATCTTTAGCCTGGAGAGTATCCGATGATTCAACGACCTCGGTGTCTGAACCTTCAGCAATGCGATCGGGCGTGTCGTATACTAGAATTCCTAATTTCTGCGAGCGTTCTAAAATTTTTTTTCAAAACTTGATAGCTTGTTTTGCGCCCAGTATAGCCCTGTATCATCGGACTGACGCATGCACTCGTACACTGGCTTGTACTCGCAACGCTTTCATCATTGACCTCCATCACGTCGATCCACTGACTCTTCGTCCTCAAATTTTATAGCACGCAAACTAACCAACGGTGCAGCGATAAAGAGCTAGTGGAACTGAAACTTCGTTTTCTACGATCGCTCGTACGAAGAGCAGAATAACAAAAAAAATCTTAGGCACGGTCGCGGAGAGCACGAGGAGTGAAACTCACGTGACTTCCTGACTTCCGTGAACCCACTTTTAGTGACGTAGGTCGATGCCTCCCTTCTGACCGCCCCGACTCCTTGCGGTACACTGTTACGTCACAGTGCACTGGCGGGAACTTTGAATTGGGCCTCGTATTTCTATTTTTTATAAAAAAACTACGCAACTCTATAGTGAAACAATTTTTTTGTAATGTCTTGATATGCCATTTCAACGCCTAGCATAAAAAAAAAAATTTTGGCGTGTCAGAGGCCCTTTAAGGTGAAACAAAGTATGGTAACATTTCGCTCGTGATCTGTGGCTTCATCATTACAGTCCACTGGGCAGAAAAAAAGTTTCACATGATGAGAAAGAGTTGAGGTTTGATCACGGAGAGACACGTATTTATATATAAGTAATTGGAGGCTTTTATCGTGTTCCACGCATCGCACTTCCGCACACTTTGAAGAGAGGCTTCGAAGGGGTCCTCGGCGTTTTCTTTATATACTCCGTTCACCCTTACGCTGAGACCAGGCTCAGAGTAGAAGCTCCGCCTTCAGCGCGAGCTTTCTGCCCTTCCTAACACAAGTGTGAATGCGCCGGCACGCGGGATCAAAGCATTGCGGAGTATAGTCCCCGATTTGCCTGAAACTTTGCTAAACACACCAACCACGATCATTGAAATAGTAACCCAAATATTAAATCAAAATAAAAAAAAAAGTTGAAGTTTTTGTATTTACAGTTTTGGTTCTCACTGCGTTTTTTTTTTTTTAATTAAAGTTTCTACGGGCAAAAACAACAAAAAAGTGACGTTAGCGGAAGGCGGGGATTTCCTTTTCGAACTAGACTTTGTTCCCAACTGATTCCAAGCGGCTTCGTGATGTCCAATGGATGCTTTGGAAGCTCGCTCCAGCACCCGTGTCGCAGCACGAAACAAATGCTCGGCATAGTCCATTTTTAGAGTGCCTGATCGTCCTCCAAGCTTCCTTTCCCCAGACGTCACGGCAACAAAAAGCGCGGGTATAATAAAAGTAATGTTTTGGCATAATATTAACTTGCCGACTTCTCAAGAAATGTTTTAAAATTTGCTATAGTAAGTAGCATACCAGAAGTTTCAGGCCGGCGATTCCAAAAGTATAGTTAGTTGTGGTAGCTAAAACAAAAACCCGGAGTACCCCTTTAAGCGCGCGACCAGCGGTCACTCGGGCGCGCGCTGAAAAGCATGGTTCAAAGGTGCCGGCACTGTATTTAGATACCTCGATTGACACATCTGCAATCTGTCTTCGCAATACATTTCACGACGATAGCCGTTATCGGCGGCAACATTTCACAGCGGACCTCCAAGTGTGTTTTCTGTGGAGTCACCCCGACTGGGAAATCTCTCCGCTAGATTTTGCGTCGCGGAAAATATTCTTCGCTACATCTAGCGAAAAATGTTATCTGCTAAAATTTTTTTTTTTTTTTTTTTTTAAGAAAAAGTTGTTCGATAAATTTAGTGAAACCCTTTTTTCGCTAAGCAAGCAGGAAAACGTTTCCGCCAAGCTTAGCAGACGCATCGTTCTGCTAGCTTTCATGGAGCCACCTGACGTCACGTGAAAGCATGACGTCACTGATTTTATTACGTCATATGACACCCAAGATAGTGTGCAGTGTGATTGTGTGCAGTCCGTACGCAACAGAGTGCAAATCATAGGCTGTCACCGCAATTTGCTGGCGGGATGTGGCAAGGAATCGGGAACTTTAAAGCTTAAAAGGCTTGCTAACGGAACCTCCCAATCCCCAAAATTTGTCCGCCCGTCCGTCAATCCGTCCATCTATTCGTCTGTGAAATTTCCGCTAAATTTAGTGGGGAAATTAATGTCCACGTAACCTCTGTTGAAACAGGAAAAATTGACATCACGCGATCATACAGTCCATTCAGTTTCTCCGCTAAATTTACCTGAAAATGTAAGTCTTTTGAGCTAAACACCGATTTAGTTTTCACGATCAATTTAGCGGCTAAATTGGCGTTGTGACGACGTGACACGACCTTTACACCAATGCAGTTGCTCCGCTCAATTTAGCGGAACAATTGACACGTGACACAAATTCGGTTTCCCGCTAAATTTACCGGCAAAAATCGACGTCACGTAGCCAAAACACCAGTCCAGTTTCTCCGCTAAATATAGCTAGGCATATCGACGCCATGTGACCTGATGTTACATGAACTGTTCAGTTTTTTTGCTAAATTTAGCGTGAAAATATGCGTCACGTGACACACCAATTTCCTCTCCCTATCTTTTTCTCCCTTCTATTCTCTCCTATCCCTCCCCCCCCCCCCCCTTCTTTCCCTGCGGTGCCCTTCCTCCCCCAACCTTGGAGAAGTGACAGCTATTCAGTCTCGCCGCGAAATATGACGGGAAAATTCAGGTCACGTGGCGCACAAATTCTCTCTCCCAATCCCACACCTCCCCTCCCTCCTCTTCTTCTCCAATTTTCTCCCCTCACCCTCCTTCAGTGCCCTCTCTTCTTCCTCGCGTTTTATGCACATAAAACTTTTTTTGTGTGTTTCAACAACTTTACAAATACAGGGTGTTTCACGAAAGGTGGACAAATTCGATATTGCGAAAACTACGCGTCGCAACAAAAAAAGGCTTTTGTCGTTTTGGTCCTGGGCAAGGGGCCTATTTAGGAAAATTAATAAAGTCCGGAATAATTAGGTTGCTAATTGTTTTTTCGTAATTAACTTTTCTAATATTGTGTTTAAGGGCATGGGTTCAATTAGAAAATTGCTCAGAATCATCAAAAAACACTAAACCAACAAATTGCAGAACGATAGAAGGCATGCGAAGCATTTTACGGCTTTCTGAAAAACCGCACGAATTCCGACGAGTTTTTATGTATCGGTTTGCTATCGGAGCGCATCTCCACCCCGGAGGCACCGCTCGCCGTGGAGAAACAGTGCAACCAACCTCTGATGCGCTCTCATCGCGCGACGCAGCAGAGGTTTGTTGCACTATTTCTTTACGGGCTCGGTGCCGCGGGGCCGAGATGCGCTCCGATAGCAAACCGAAACTTAAAAACCCGTCGAATTTGTGCGGTTTTTCAGAAAGCCGTAAAATGCTTGCGTGCCTTCTATTGTTCTGCAATTTGTTGATGTAGTGTTTTTTGATGATGCTGAGCAATTTACTAATTGAAACCGTGCCCTTAAACACAATATTAGAAAATTTAATTACGCAACAATAATTCACAATCTAATTATCCCGGACATTAATGATTTTCCTAAATAGGCCCCTGGCCCAGAACCAAGACGACACAAGCCTTTTTTTTTTTTTGTCGCGACGCGTAATTTGCACAATATTGAATTTGTCCACCTTTCGTGAAACATCCTGTATATTGTTCTTATCACTACAATACGTCTCATAGTTTCCAGGAGCAATACTGCACGCGAGCGCCCAAAAATTGAGGTCGGTATGAGTTCACAAAATTTTCTGATTCTTTATTGTTTTACTCTTACTTGGAGCAGCACAATGACATAATTTTTCTGGGACTAATGGAGAACCCATTCTAGACCCAGGTGGCGCAGCCCAACCCTCATGAGTCTCCATATAGGGCGGTTTCATTAAAGGCTTTTTGACTCCCGGTAAGCGTTCCTCCACGTTGAACTGCATGCGCCACTCTCTCCATTCGTTTGCATGCAAATGCTGAGTCATTGGCGTCGTGTTTGGTGTTGGTGAAACGCGAAAACATTACGAGTGGCTGCGTCGACTACAGAACTGGCTAGGTACGACCGGGCACGTGTTTTGGGGCCGTAAAATTTAATATTCACAAGAAGCGAAAGTGTAAAGTGTGCAGGTGAGCTGGCTAGGAAACTTATAAAAGTTACTTTATTTTTCGGTTTCTCCGGGCTTACATTATAATTTATAAACAACGCTTACTCAGACTTTTTTGTTTCTTTCGAAGTTGTTTCGGCATCATCTATTGCGGCAGCCATAGCCCCACCCGTTGACCTTCCGATTGCTGGCTCTGTTCAGTCACCATAAAAACTTGCGTATACAAAGGTCGAGCACCAGCCGATGCCCTTTTATGTTCCCGAGTGCTCTCGCTGGCAGTGTCCATTACAATGCAAAACAACTCAAGCGAGCTAGAACACGCTGCCGTAGTGATCAGAAAGATAGATAGATGATAGATAGATAGATAGATAGATATATGGGGTTTATTTTTGTGCCTGCAAACAGCCAAGTGGCCTGAGCAGCAGTGCACTGTCCTGTACAGAGATACATAAAAGTATGGCATAAAAACACGATCAGGCGAAAATGTCTGTTTCACCAAAAAAGGAATCGTGAGTCTGTTGCAGACGCGTCATTGGGCAAGTGGCCCGCTCATCAGGATAAAACGTATCTCTACACTTTGATGTCCTCCCTGACGGTACCCGGAACCTCAGCGACATCAGCAGCTGGGCACAATCAAGAGAACCATGAACAATTTGACGCAGGAAATGCATGTCTTTTGCAATTCGTCTATCGTGCAGAGGCACTAGACCGAGGTCAGTGAGCAGGGAATGGTAATTGTAGAAACGGCGGCGGCCAATATATCGGTCGTATAAAATTCTTATAAACTTACGCTGCTCGTTTTCAATAAGATTACTATGTAACATCGTTACAGAGTTCCAAACCACAGACGCGAACTCGAGGCGTGATCTAACCAAAGCACAATACAGACATAAAAGACACTCAGAACGACGAAATGTTTTCGTCAGCCGCGAAACTACACCCAGTTGGCGAAGTCCTTGACCAACAATGCGAGAGACGTGGAGGCGAAAATCCAATCTCGAGTCCACAAAGACACCAAGATCTCGTACATAGAGAACCCGCAGCACTAGCTTGCTCTTCAAATATAGTGTAGTCGAAGACTATGCTTCCCTTCTTTCTAGCAAGGGACATTACTACAGACTTTTTTTGGATTCAGTTGAAGCCTATTTTTTATGCACCAATGTTGAACGGAGCGGATGTCATTTTTTATCTGAATACAGTCATTTACATTCTCAACCACACGGAAAAGTTTAAAGTCATCGGCGAACATTAGCACTTTCGAGTTTCTGATGGAAGATGGTAGATCGTTAACATATATCAAAAACAGGAGTGGTCCTTGGTTAGAACCTTGGGGTACGCCAGATAAAGATGCAAATGTCTCCGACACACAATTTAAAAATCTAACAAAGTTTTGGCGATTTGAAAGGTAACTATCAAACCATGCGCAATACAAGGTGCATAGTCCGTATTCTTTTAATTTCAACAAAAGTATCTGGTGGTCAACCTTATCAAAGGCCTTGGTCATGTCAAAGTAAAATGTGTCCACCTGACCACGGTTGCATACTGCAGGACCACTATGACCGAGGAAAGTAGCTAGGTTCGTTTCCACTGATCTGCCCCTGAGGAATCCGTGTTGCAAAGGTGAAATGTTTTGTTTAAAATATGAGTACAAGCGTTCATACACCACCATCTCAAAAACCTTTGAGAAGCCACAAGGAAGAGACACAAGGCGGACATTATTGACATTACAAGGATTTCCTGACTTGAAGACTGGTATTACGACTGAAACTTTCCACCGAGAAGGATAAACCCCATACTGTAAGGACAGATTAAATATATGTGTCAGGATAGGTATAAATATTTCAGCACATCCTTTGATAATAAAATTAGGAATGTCATCACTGCCTGTTGCAAGTTTTGGTTTGAGCTTCCGTATCGAGCACATCACCTCATCCTCGGTTACACTGTGGTATGCTAAGGAGTCAGCAAAACCCTCAAATTCAAAATTATTAGGCATACTGTAAGATATAGGGCGAAAGTTCATCCACATGGTCTCCGTCGTGATTTAAAGCAAAAAGTAAGTAACTAAGGACTAACAGTGGTGAAAGTACACAAGGACCAAAGCAAAAAGAAAAACACACAAGGCTAAATTTTTATTGCAGTTAATTAAAATATAAGTAAAAATAGCCATCAAGAAACGGGCAGTCATTACGTGTTACGTCATAGACAACATTTTAGATATCTGTATTCATTTGTAGATAAGGCTAAGGACATGTCTCTCTAGGCATGTTTCCCTTTAGTCTTAAGGGTGACATGAGGAGGTTTTTGAGTTCGCCTAAATAGGGCGATAACTCACTCTGAGGGATCTTAGTATCCTATAAATACATAGATCATAACGATGTGCGACCGATTTCCCCATCAAAAAAGCAATCAAAGAGCAAACACACCGAGGTCATCTCCGGAGGAGGGAGGAGCATTGTTATGGCAGCCACGACGGCATGTGACCAATGAAAACGCAACATTTCGTTGAGTTTGCAAACGCTGTTATTACGAAATATGTGTGCTTTTCTAGACGATTAAGGCAAATAAGCGTCGTCGAAAAATGTTATTTTTCGCGGAGAGGGAACATCATACTGCACTAATCGTAGCAAAAACAACGCATTAGGCTTTCGTTTTACCTTTTGTGGGAGTGGTGTGTCCGGTCGTCTGCTCTCGAGCGCGCGCTCGCTGGTCTGAATGGACCTTTTTCCAGTTTGCTTCTGCGCATGCGTACACGCGTTGTCGCCATTTTCGCAGGACACCGTGATGCGGTGCCATGCGAAAATGACGACAGCAACATTGTCAGCATCTATCTTCTCGCGAATTAAGTCTATTTGACGCTTTTTTTTTTTTTTACTATCGGTAGTATGGAGTAGAAAAAGCACTGAAAACCAATACCACGGCACGATGCTAATGTGTCTTGACGGGCGGAGGCATGTTGGGCTGGTCTTGAATTGTAGTTCGCAGACGAGTCCCCAGATGGCGCTCGTTACTCGAAAAAGCTCCATTGTAGTCCGGGCTGTATGGGCAACGAGCCGCGCGCATTCGGGATATCACTCCGCGGTTCCAGCGGTCTGAGAATCCAGGACCTTTCGCTCGCTGTTTGCTGACAGTGATCCTGGCTTGGAACAAGCTTCTCCCATCGCCGGAGATGACCTCGGTGTGTTGCGATCTTTGATAGCTTTTTTTAGTAGAAAATCCGCTGCTGATCGTCATGATTTAAGGATTTCTAGGATGCTTAGAGTCAGCAGAGTGAGTTCTCGCCATATTTAGGCGATCTTAGAAACCTCCTTTGTGCCCCTTTAATTCCAAACGACTAATAATTTTTTTTATACTTTATCTTTATATCGTACCGAAATATTGTTGTCACTGAAGGCAGTGGTGCATGAGCATCAGTTACAATGAAAATCGAGGTGTCCTGTCGGTGTTTACCTTGTGGAAGCTGCATGCTCAAGGACACAATGATTTCCATGCCTACCCCTCTGGCATCTATACGACAGCGCACACGACACACGAATTTGATAAAGAAAACCTGGGGCGCATTCAGTTAACGTTTTCCGGGGTTTAGTGCTACGCGGGCTTATGTTCGGCTCCGGGTTGTAGATTTGTCGACACAATCTCGACATCTTGCTTGCTACTGAAAAAAAAAAACAACCCGTACATTGTAGCTTTGAGCTACTTTGTGCCGCCAAATCAACAAACCGGAGCCGAGCATAGACCCGTGTAGCGCTTAACACCGGAATAAATTCCCTATTCTCCTCCTCGAGCGTAGACTATAAAATTATTATGTCACGTGGGTCGTCGTATACAATATAGGTGAGACGGGTAATTCCGTGAATTATCGTGTTCCGGAACACACATCTCCCACAAGATCAACAGCGCCAGGACAGTTTGCTGTTCATTATAGCTGGTGCTCACTCACCCTGCCTTCGGTTATATCACAATTTTGAACCGATATCAAGATAAGGTGTCGAGATAAATTCATGAGGCGTTTCAAATGAAAAATCAAAGAAAAAACATGCATAAGCGAATCGCCCTTCGTCTTATCTACGAATTCATACGAATACCCAAAATGCGGGCTGTGTGGTAACACCTTAGGACTTGGGTTTTTTTTATGACAATATTTACTTCTGTTTTCAAATAAACGTTAGTTCACAATGCGCCTACTCTTGTCGTTGTTGCTTTGGTCCTTGTGTTCGCGGTGCACCGACATGATGACACAAGTGTCTGCGGAAATGTTTCGAGCATCTTCGAAGCGTATTTCCTTCATACGTATGTGCAATTCCAACGTGTCTGCAGACGTCTTTTGCATGATCCATGTAACAGGACCGCCTCAAAAGGAAAAAAAAAAACACGCCGCATATAATATCTGCAGACCGCCTTTTGGACGATGTTTAGTAGCGGCCTGACCGCGGCTTTGGCGTTTCGAAGCCGGAACAAGAAACACGCACATTACCGCGAAGCCTGAGGCACTATACGTTCTCGCCGCTTTTCTGAAATGCAGGGCGACGGGACTCCGACGTCCGGCGCTATTTGACGGAAAGCTTCAATGGTTCGGAAAATTGGGTAGCAAACGCCCCTCGCGCCCCTCCCCTACCTTCCACAACGTTGAACCCAATCAGCGAGTTTGAGTGCTGCGGCGAAGTTGGCTGCTCAAGCGGCGTCGAAGCATTAATATACTCCTTTCGTTACCTCAGCAGCAGGCAAGGACACCTCTATGGCTGTTCAATTTTGTCTTCTCGGGCTAGAGATGGTGTTACAAAACGCCCAAATGTTTAATACAGTGCGTGTTTTAGGGCTGAATCTGAGCCTAGAGTGGGACGATATGTTGTAGCGAAAATATAATTACGCGTCTAGTCTCCACGAGAGACCGTGTACCCTCGGAAGAAAGGTTTCCCCAAAAAGGCTCTTTAAAGGGCAACTCCAGCCAAAACTCAAAATGAAATAAATTACTGGTATCGCTGTAGTGACACAAAATATTACCCCAGACAAAATATTACGTCCGTGGGACGCAGCATTCTCAACTAATGCCGATAGTAAAAATGCGACCCGCCGCGAGCCGCTGTTCCTTAGCGGGTGCCAGCGGGTTGCCGATCGCTAAAGCAACGTTGGGCCGTGACGTCAGTATCGTTCTCTTTTTTTCCTCCGGTCCAGGCGTTGCGCGGAGTGCGCTTCTTTGAGCCACTACCACCGCTACTTCGGCTTGTGATTGGCGTGTTTAGCCGTTGCTTTTATCAGTAGCCTGTGTAGCTTCGGTATAGCCTTTTGTTTATTTGCTTGTGAGGACTCCAAGACTCGTTTTAGCGAGCAACTCGGTGCGCCCAAGACTGCCCAGTTGCTCCTCGAAAGATGCCGAGTGCAACTTGTAATGATGTGGGCTGCTCAAACAACCCGCTGCGCAACACGGAGGTGCTTTTTCACAAGTTTCCAACGGACCGGAAATTGGAGAAGGTGTGGGTGAACGCTGTTCGACGAGTGGACTTTGGACTTCGGTGTTTACGCACCCGAGGAAAAAAGAACGAAAAAACAGACGTGTAAAGCCCAGCACACGTGTGTTCGGGCGCCGCGGCCCGCGCCGAAGAGCCTCAAAGCTTCGTGTCTGGGACTGACCCGCAGCGCGAAAGCGAGAGGGCCCCCAGTACTGTACGTCACTGGCAGCACGGCATGGAGCAACGCCGCTCCATTCACGGAGCCCCGATGCAAATTTAGGCCTAGCGAAAAATTCGGGTTGTTTTGTATGTTTATACAGCCTAGAACTTGGTCTGCCTCAACGGGCGACGAGTCTCCCAGCTGTAGATGAGAAATCTAACCAGTGCAGTACAACCGCTAGCCTGGGGTCTTTAACGTGCACCACGCAGTAGTGGTACACGACCGCACGCCGGTACGATGCTCATCCAGATCGAAACGGGCAGGGGTGAGGATTGAACCCAGGATCCCTGGGCTCTGCAGCGCGAGCTTTCGCTCCACGTGCTTCGAGCTGGTGTGCGCTAGACCACTCGGCCACCGATCCCCCCTAGGCCTAGCGACGAGTACGGAAAACCGCACACACGGCGACAGCCGCCGAGTATGGCACCGAACGAGTTCACTCGTTTTCCAGTCGCAAGCTTTTGGGTATACAAGCGACGAGGACGGCATAGCGCACGCACGGCGGCGGCCGCCGAGTACTTCACCGTACGAGTTCACGGGTTTTCCAGTCGCTAGCTTTTGGGTATACGCACGAACGCTTGCTACATATGCTGGATAACTACCACGTATACAGAATTAAAACAAAATCAGCTTACCTCCTATAGATGGCTAGCGCAACAGAGGTAGGTGCCGCTCGGCCTGCGTACTGGTTGAACGAGAACGATCCTGACGTCACGTTCACATAGCGGCTGATTTCCAGTGTTGCCGGGGTCTCGAGCGGCTAGTTTCGGTTTTGTTGGCCGCGCCCCAAACAAAACTTTGAGGCGTCGATATCTTTAAAACTACGCACAATAACGAGAAAAAAATTCAACCTTGCAATTCAGGGACGCTGACTGCACTAAAAGCAGTCATAATCCCAAAATCGAAAGTATGGACCGGAGTTGCCCTTTAAAGGCGCAAGTGATACAATAAGTTTACAATGCAATGTGTTAAGCTATGTAAGTACGTATACGTAACATACGTTGCAACTTAATGTATAGAGGAGGTGAGGGGAAACGATGATGGGTCATTTTACATGCCGCAAAAGTTCCCGTTATTTTCGGTATCTCCTTTTCTATATTTAATAGTAGCTAATTGTTCAAAAGATCGGAATACTTGTTTTCTATTTCTCGGTACGTTAGGTTCTAGTGACGTGATCATTAAACAATGGTGACAGTGACACGCCATCTGTCGTGTGTTCATAAGGAATGTACGGTATACGTTTTGAACAGTTTCAATTTCCGAACTGACAAGCGAAATTATATTTTATCAAGCTCTCAGTAAACACCACCCCCCCCCCCCCCTTATCCCAAACAAACATTTTAAAAAATAAACAAATTAATTAAACGGTTATTGGCCGAGTTTTGGGTTACATGAAGTACACCTATAGAAAAGCAGACTTGTACGCAGTTCAACTATTCTACTCAAGTTACTGTAGTTTAACTAGTTTTCTGAGTAGGTTAGTAACTATCAATTACATTTTTATTTCGGTAATTAGTAGTTTACTTAAAATACTTTTTTGAGTAACTTCTACTCAAGTTACAAACTACTTTCGAATTTTAGTGGTTGTTATGCCTATCAACAAACATTCCTGCACAAAGGAGATAAGATGTTTGAAGATCAGCTGATATTTGCAAAAAGGGGGAAGCATGTGGCGTAGGAAGGGGGTGTAGGGGAGAAAATGCTTGGAGAGTGTGAAACCCCCCAACATTTTCACAACCCCCCCCCCCCCCCCCTGCAACAACACTGCTACGAGGCGCGGAGAGCGAACAGACACGACGCAAAAGAGGCCGAGTAACTGCGGGATTAGCACCGAAGAATGGCGTTTCTCTTTGTCCCGAAGCTCAAGAAGACTTGACCCATTTGAAGAAAGGGCTGTTCCCCGCTTCTCCCGAACGTAGAAACTCTCGCCCACTACAGGACGTGTACACACAGCATCCTCAATCAAAGGAGGAAACAAAATGCAGCACCTGCTCTGAAACTCATCTGGTGCTCCCGTAGTTTGTGCTGTACTCGAAGGATCGCGTGCTAAAGGGCAACGCAAAGAGTACCGTTTTGCTCTGCCTTTCCTCCCAAAACTCAGAATATGCAGATTTTCAAAGATTCAAAGATTGTTCGAGAAACCTGTAGTAATTCTCCCAACGTTTTTATATAAAAATAATAAATAAGCATTTTGGAAAGTACTCTATGTACATGGTACTTTTAGTAGTACTGTTTAGAAAAATTTAACTTTACTTGAAGGAAATTCTCTGAACATGTACTTGTATTTTCCGAGGAAAGTAAAACTCCCGACTTCAATGTACATTTCCCAAATTTTAAAACAAAACAAAAAACAAATGGCGGTATCGTCGTTTGAAAACGCGCTCTTTTGAGATGTCATCTGGTCATTTCTCTGAGTGAAGTAATGGCGGCTGTAAGACCGATGGAAACAAGTGCCTCATAAGTTTATTGTGTCGAATAGCTCGTCAGCGAGAGTAAAACAACTACTCTGTGGCGACTTGACCTTTTTATAAAATATTTGCCTCCATTGCCCCGAAAAACTGATGCACCTCCGATTACCCCTGGAGCAATTCATACCAGTTAAAAAAAACACTGTATAGGGAATGAAAGGGCATCATGAAAGATTGTGTTAAAAGTGATTGTACTTTACCTTGAAATATACTGTATGTATATACGTTACTTAAAGTACATTGCGCCCAAGGTACTTACTAGTTTACTTGAAGTACATAACCTACGTAACTTCAAAAGTAATTCACTAGTTTTTTACGGTAATTAGTCATTTTCTCAATTACTTTCTATTTGAGTAATTTCTACTCTACTCAAATTACTTTTGACGTCAATACTCAGTAACTTACCTTAATTACTTTTTTTTAGTAACTTTTACATGTATGTACAAAAGAGAGACTAGTGTTAGATCTTCACGTCACATACAATATAAAAACCGACTTGACGTTGGTGCTGCAACAACGCTTGGCTGGATCTTGTGTTCACTCAGTACAAGCTCGACTTCGAGACGAACGCAGATTCATGGTTTTCACTGGATATCCACGGAATGTTGCTCGTACATAACTGCAGCGCCATCTCAACTCTTGCTTTCTCGTCCAATTTCGGTCCCGCGTTTAAAGCCGATTTGCCTATTCGAATGCGGCGTACTCCTGCGGCACAGCGATGCTCCTGCGAGGCTTATGAGGCCATTGCATTCCAACGAAACTTCAGAACCATGCTCTGGGCACTACTTCGTAATACTTTGTTTTGTATTTTAATAAATGATTTCTTTTGCGTTTCTAAACAAGAATTCCATGTTTCCGAGGTGCAGACATTACTATAGAACATCCTCCAAGGAGAAAAAACTAAACACATTATAGTGTTAATTTTGTTTCATTCTTTTTGTGTGCATAGTGAATATTGTTTTTTATTATCAACAAACAATTAAATGTAAGCTCAGCGAACAACCTTCCCCACCTTCTGTGCACAACAATAAGAAAGAAAGAAAGGTGCTGCTTGCGTTCCTTCACTTTTCTTTTGAAAGAGGGGATAACAGGCAAATACTGAGTTTACGCAGATCTTGACTAAACACAAATAAAACATTGAACAAACCTTCTAACATGATTTTGTTTTAAACGAATATTGCTTGTTTTTTCTTAACATCGAAATTTTTCAAAAGAAAGTACCAGGGAAGTACAATTTTTGATAAGATGAGCGTCTTTAAAAGGTTAATGATTTGTATAGACTACCACGTACTAGAAAATTGGTAGTACGTGTAGAACGTTGCACTGAACGTACTAACTTTGAGTGCATAACTCTGTAGTGTATATAGGTATATATCACAGCCTTATTGCACTCTAATGCGCATAAAGCATCTTTATACTAGGTAGTACTTTCAAAAATGTTTTGCGTGGTACCTGTTTCTATGGCGACTATATTCGCATTTTATATAAGTGAATATATTTACTCGACAACATTCTTCGTGGTCAGGCTCGCAAAAAGAAAAAATTGTGCGAACAACCTTGCGATAATTACCACTAATGTTGTTTTTTTACACTTTTAGCCTAGCGTGCATGTGATTAATGTAGACTGCACATTAAAAAAAATCTTTATACAAGAATATTATACAGAAAGAGGAATATAGGGACACACATAAATGACTATGAGCAAAATGAATACGACGCCATTCTGAAAAAAAAAAGAAATATAAAAGCGGTTCTTGTACTTATAAATCCGACACTTTTCAAGTCATGACGGCCCCCCTTTTCTTAGTTTGTGAACGGCTATTTACCAAGCTGGAACGTTTTAATTTGGATGTGTGAGAGTGGCGAGTTCGCTCTTTCCACGTGTATGTGTTTGTGGGTGTGTCATTTAAAACTTGCCTCATTCTGTGATGTCTTGTTAATATAACAATAATAATAATAATAGCTTTATTTACCATGTATAAGCATGGTGGGGGCTGAGGAAAAAAGCTGTCCAAGTAGCTTGACTGGTCCTCAGCCCCCCTCAGGTACATACAGTGGCGAGAAAGACATTTAAAAAGAACACAAGAAATTATATAATATTACAAGGTACTTTCATCATAACAATGAACAACAGACAACTATCAGCAATACATCAAACAAGAATAACACTTGCCTATAAAATAAATCGGGAAGTTGTACACAAGAAAGGGAAAACTATCCAAAATATTCGAAGATGCTTCAACATAATATATGCACATATACATATACACACACACATAGATACACACATATACATATACATATATACACATATATATGCATACACATACACATACATACATACACATACACACAAATACACATACATGCATACACACACACATACACATATACACACACGTACACATAGACATATATATGTGTGTGTTTTTATGCTTCGTACATTGCGCGAAGTTCACTATATGTGCAAGTGTGCAGATCAAAATGAGCGTGGTGATAGTTGTTTAAAAGGGATGGTGAAAGATAACGGAGACATTCTTTTCCGGAGTTTAGTCGAGTTGTAGGGACTACCCAGCTCTCTTTGTGTCTTGTAGAGTAACTAGAGGTTTTTGCTTGCAGTTTGGACAGATTACGTATATTACTTATATTTCTCTGTGTTTCTAATTTGTAGCGAGCACTCAAACGATATCTGCATTGGTTGTGCGCCCTGACAACGCGAGAACGACGAAAGAAAATTGAACTTGGTGTTCCATAAGGGGCGTTATAGATGTGGCGAACATATTTCATTTGTAATAAATGAATACGCTGTAGGTTTGAAGATGTAGTTGTCCCCCACACTAGTTGGCAATAGTTTAAGTGTGAGTAAAACAGTGAATTATAAAGAAGCAACTTAATTTGTGCGGGAAGGAGGTATCGAATGCGTCCAATTATGCCAGTAATTTGCGCTATTTTTGTTAGCAAGTAGTTTACATGAGCGTCCCATAGCATGTCGGCGGAATATATTACACCGAGACACCTGAAATTTTCTACCTCTACTATACGACGTGAATTAAAGACGATTTCTGGATGTGTAGGAACGGGCTTGTTTTTGGGTCTGAATATAACCGCCTTTGTTTTTCTTTCATTTACTTGCATTGCATTAGCTGCCGACCAGTTCTCTAGTGTTTTCATTGTATTATTACGTCGATCTATAAGTTCGTGAATGTCATGGCCAGAGAACAATATGCTAGTGTCATCCGCATATACTATAAATTTGGCTGTGTGGCTAATATTTACAATATCGTTAAGATAAACGTTGAAGAGTAGTGGCCCTAATATGCTGCCCTGTGGCACACCACAAAGCACTGGTTGCGCCTTTGAGCGAATATTGTTAACCTGGACAACCTGTTTTCGATTAGATAAATAAGATTTTAGAAGCAATAAAACCCGTCCTCGGATACCGTAGCAGTTAAGCTTTTCAAGCAAAATGTCATGATTTACTAAGTCAAAAGCCTTTGAAAATTCCACAAATACACCAAGAACGACGGCTTTTTTTTCAAATTGTGTGAGTATATATTCTTTTCGTTCAAGTAATGCTAGCTCACGTCATTTGTTTTTACAAAAGCCGAATTGGTGTGGCGTCAAAAAGTTATACTTATCAATAAATCCCGAAAGTCTCGAGTGCAAAAGTTTTTCAAATACCTTTGAAAAAACTGGCAGGATGAAAATTGGCCTATAATTTCCCAGATCATTTCTATCTCCTTTTTTGTAAAGTACTGTAATCTTTGCTTTTTGCATTTTTGATGGAAAAACAGCTGTCTCTAGACATCTGTTTCCCTCCATTCCCCCCTAAAATCGTACATAATGTGAGTTGTCCAAAATACAAGAAAAAATGAAATTTTTTTTTTGTAAGGTTGTCCCCGAAAACGGTGTCTGTAAAGTGCGGTATACATATTAACGTAATTCAAATTGCTTTCTTTCTCCCTATTAACAATTTTTTTTTTTGTAAAATATACTTGCCTTAAAAGCTCTATTTTACTGCACAACCTAAACTCGAGAGAAAAAAGTAGAAAAAAACAAGTTCCTAAAAAGACTGAGTATGTCTCCAAAGTGAGTCACAACCATAAAAAGGCAAATGCGGGCAAAACATATTTCCCTCCAAACGCATCTACCGACACTTGACCGGTCGTCGTAAATGTCTGGAGCGTATATAAGAAAAACAAGTAACGAACAAACAAAAACCTGTTTCTTCTCGACACGTGCAAAACAACAAGTACACGCACAGATATACACGCTCATAAGTAAAAATAAGTACACGCACACTCACGCTGATAGGTAAAAGCGAAACACGCACAAAAAAAAAGTCCTTCAACACACGAAGATTTTCAGCGTTTCCAGGCACACCGCCACTAAAGTGCGCACCACGCACAAATGTTCCACCGACAGAAAAGCAACACGGAATGCATCGCAGACGGTCGAAAGATTGTTTTTTTCCTGTGTTTTTTTTTATCTACATTTGACTGCGATCTAAAATTGGACTCTAGCGTTTTGCCGTTTGGAGCCACTTTACAATTCCTTTTTTTTCTTTCCAGCCTCATTTTTCCCTTAAACTTTTTGTTTCATTTGCAGTTGTCCACCGCTCGCTTCTATGCATTTCGGATCTAGTTTCGACCGACTTGCCCCGAGAGGCGCCGTGAATACGAAAGAGGCCGGAACTCACAGTTGTAGGCAGATGCCGCCAGATACATCGATCAGGAAAGCGCCCAATTTAATTTACGAGATTTAGCAGCGATTTTTTTTTTTCAGCATACCTTAAGTTGGAGAAACGTGGAAGTTTTAGTGATGATGCTTTCGTAGAACAATAATAACACTTAGAGCTCGCTCTTCGAATAGACAGTGTGCGAAATTGATCGAACGTCAGGCAACACTCTCTGCGCTGCCATTTTTGTGAGGTCAAAATTCCCCTTCTGTTTGTCAATTTCGTAGCATTGTCGGTAACAATCGTGGCCTCCTGCTCACTGTCATCGATACTTACCCGCATCTGCGACCTAAGGGTTAGTATTGTGTTACGCTCTTTCTTGCGCATGTACGCGCTCGTCGCCCCGCCGGTCGCTGGTTTCTCGCTGTAACCAAAATGGCGAACGTACACTTGAGTTCGAAATTTGGCTTTAAGTGCCGGCAAAAGCACGGGCGCAGGCGCCTGGTTTTCTAATGCGCTTTCTCTGCGCGAGTGTTTGTGCGAGCGAAGGATTCTTCAGACCTATAGCTTTCGCACCTTGGTCTTTGCCAGCGCCGAAGCCAACTGGTGAGGCGGGGATCATGTTCTTCGGCGCACCCCTAGAGGGCGCAGTGCATTTCGCATATCGTTAATATGCGAACTGAAGCAGCATTGCAAAAGCATCCGAGCAAGGTTTATTGATCTTAGCCGACAATTCACAATGAGTAGAGCCATGCAAAAGGACGAGCTAGACTTCTCCGACAAAGGTACCCGAATGGAAGCACAGCGGTTGGGTGCAGAGGCTGTTTGTTGTTTTAGGTCAAAGAAGAAGGTGCAAAATCAGGGGCCAGATCGGGAACAACACGGGGCAATATGGGAGGCATTCAGCAGCGGCGTGCACGCAAGAAACACTCGAGGAGTGGTCACTCGACAACCAGCCAGTGCAGGCTGCGGGGAACACCCCTGGTGGAGCACACCACACTGCAAAGACACCCCTGAGAGGAGAGGAGGCAGGGCGCCAGCCAGTGTTAAACACCGCTTGTCCGGCGTACACCCAGCGACATTAGAAGGTGCATTCTTTTCAGGCGCCTTCTCTTCACTCTGTATGGGTGCCCCCGGTTTTAATGCAACCAACCGGACACCTTCAAGGGCAAAATTCTAGAATACCACCGCTGAGGACCGGCAGTCGGCAAGAGCGCTATTTTCTGGCACCGACTGCGAGCCTGACCTTTCTTGTGCAAGTGCCAAACCACTGGTTCGCTAAGCACGGCCAGCATCCTCCAAGTGCACCGTCACTAGAGCTAGCGTACTTCGTGAACACTGTGGTCTGCAAGCAGCTGGCTGCTTTGCAACAGCAAAGTTTATTTTGACCAAAAACATTGCACAACCACCACGACAACGACCGAGAAAAAGAATTGTCATTTTCTTTTTATTTGAATGGCACAAGACGTTCGCGGAAATAGAATGAACTGTACAAAGCACTCTGCGAATAAAACTTTTCTTTGTTTGGAATAACCCAGACAAACTTGCGCATGCTGAAGAACGCCCTCTAAACCCCACTTGGTACTGAACTAAATGCAACAGGGAGGAAGGTGAGCGAGTAGGTGGAGGAGTCGGTCTCCTATGGACGAGCAGATGTTAAGCACGGCTTAGTACATCGGAAACTTGCCGTGAACATGTATGAGTAATCTGAATATACCGACGGCGGTGTGCACCCTCTACCTTTCCTTGAGAAATAACAGGCGCGAGGAAAATGGAACCATACTGGAGTGTGTGCAATGAGCAGAATAGGAGTATACTTTACTTTGCTCAAATCCAACGAAACCGCAGCCGGCCACATCGGGAAATAGCGTTGCAGTTACGTGAATACGATATCAAGGCAGTACAAAGGGTCTTTGAAAAAAAGTGATCCCCGTATAAATTCCCTCGCATATGCAGAATGTGGCACTGAGCTCAAGCGTGCTTTTGTCACACGTCCGGTATTAAGAGTCACTCGAGGAAAAAAACGGCGTGTCCCGTGCTAGGACGACGAACTCCGGAGAGCCATCTAACGTACGCAGGTGGCTAACGACGAATATCGCCAGGCGCTAAGGACGCCTGGTAAAACACCAGAAACCCTGCAACTATGGGTGGAGTACCAGGCACTCATGGCGAAGACCCAAGGCATTGTTTAGGAAAAAAACAAGCGCATACCTGCAAGGAGATTACTGTTATTAGAAAGGGCAGACAAAAAGGCTGGAGAGCTGTTTTGGCGCTATATTGGCACTCTAGACGGGAGAGACTCCTTACCTGATAGATGCCGAAAACTAAGGGTAGGCACAAAATGTGAAAATCCTCTTGGACAATTACCTCTACACCCTGCTTGGCACGACACGGAAGTGCAATGAGCCGGAGAATACGTCAGCCGAAAGTGTGTATGTCTGACTACATCAACAAATGACAGCCTAATAGTAGTGGGACGAGTGCATGGCACCCACGCACTGGTGCAGTTGAACGGCAGCACTCTACCTTGAGTGTATAGAATATCGGCCGAAGGGCTGAAAGGCCTAGGCCCCGACGCACGGAATATATTGGCACGCCACTTCAGTTGTATATGGTGCCAAGTTGACCAGGTCATAGAGTTATTACAATATACGATAGAGGCTCAGCTGGCGCTAGCGTCTACGGGCGTTCCGGTTGCAAACTGAAGCAGACATCAACCAGTCTACTTTTCAGTCATTCTGTGCATTCCTATGGGAAAACGTACGTTATATTTTTTTCTGCGCCAGGAAATATTAGAAATCAGCGTACACTCTAAGAAAAAAGGTAGTCACAAGTGACTACCTTCGGGTGGTAAAACGTTGTCCCAAATATAACGACCCCCAGGGTAAAAATGACGACTCCACATGTAGCCAAAAAACAAGTAGTCAAATTTGACTACACCAAAAAGCAACATGGCGGCCGGTTAGCGAGGCTCGGATTTCCCGGTAAGGACTAGCGAACAGCACGGCTTTTCGGCCGAGTGAGAGAATAGGGCGCATACGCCTATTTGACGTCTTCCAAGCGCCATCAGACACTCTAAACATCCATCCTTAGACACTGGTACCGTACCTATTAGCCGGGAGGACGGCAGCGTGTTTGCCGGAATCGCCGCAATTGCACCCGACGGCATCTCGCTAGATTGACTGTATTCTTACCGCAGGCGGAGACTGCTAAAAAAAAAAAAAAAGAAATCGTCACGCGAGGAATGGTCACGCTGACTTTATTGAAGGTAACGTATGCTTGTCGTATGCGGCGATGAATCGCTGGGCACCTTCGTTGACACCGACGGGAGGCGTACAACTCGCACCAACGCCCCGATATCTTTCGTTTTTTTTTTCCTATCTCGTCTTGTTTGTGCCTACCTTAAACGACGTGGTTATCCATTGCTGCCTGCACTTCGCAGCTCTTCGACACAGAACAATCATTTAGGTGGCTGAGTGGCACAATTATCACGATTGTTATCAAACTGAGAGGCACGCAGGGAGCCCAGTGGACCGTATGGCAGCTCTTTGTAATCAATAACTACAGGACTGCACAACACAGCTTATAGAATCAGGCGGCAACTTGCGCCACCTAGGAAGTGTAGTAGTAACCGCTAGATGGCACTAAAACATATGCTCATCCACGAACTCATACTTGAATTCATACTTGAACTACGTACTGCACCTACAACTCATGCGCCAACACACACCAACCACGATACCGAACACTAATACAGGCACATACATATCAACAGTACAACAAGGCACAAGCAACCGCTACACAACACCTCCGCGACTCTACTCTGACCACCCTACCGACCCGATTCGTATATATGCCCTACCCTGTTCTGACAAGGATTAGGCAAGTGACTGCCGCTGTTTATTAGATGAATACAAAGAGTGCCTGCAAGTATTATTAGTACAAGGTATTCTGTGTATTTAAATTGGCCGGCTAGACACCTCCCTTAATATAGCGCTTCAAAGGGCATCATTATATGAAAGTAATGGGCTAAAGTAACACCGCACGGCATGCTCCCGATCAGTTTCAGTTTCAGTAGTAGCTGCAAAAGTTACAATTATATCTGCATTCCTTGTCAGTAATCGGCTAAAAGTAACATAATTCTTAGTCTTGTGTTGTTTAATACCCCACAAAACCATACGCTGACAGAGTTTTCCGATTTGGGTAGTTCAGCAAGGCCCCGCCAGGGCTGCCGCTGGCAGCTAGAGCAAGATGGCCGCACGCAGCAGCTCACTCGAAGGCATACCGTCGGCGTCATTTTACTCGAAAAACAGTAAGTATATGACTCTGCCGTCCTATATGCGGCACTTTTTTTGCTCAGAAAGTCTTGCGCAACCACATTATTCCGTTCGTTGTTGTTTTTGAGACCCGTCCGCTTAGTAACATTGCTTCAAATTTCTGCGTATCATTTTCGATACAGTGGGTCGTAATTGATGGCACAATTTTTGTATCAATTCTGATACGTTTTCTTGGTAAAGCTTTGAATGGTACACGTTTTAACAGTTTTTTTATTTATTTTTCCTTCTAATTTTAGGTCCCGAAGTTAGGAGCATATTGAACCGCATCGTCGCCGGCGAAGATGTCAGCGATTTTAGTGATCTGTCGGAAAGTGACGATGAAGATTCCAGTCCCCCCGCCGCGGCTGAGCCCTCTGAGTCAAGTGATGATGAAGAAATCGTAGAAGATTCCTTCGGATCATCTGTAGCTTCGTCTTCTCGTCCAGACAACAAATGGCGAAAGGAATTTCTGCAAAACAGTCATGCTGAATTTTCCAAAGTATTCTCCGACCGAATGCCATGAATTCACCATTGTTCCTTTTCCGCCAGTTTCTAAGTACTGATATGCTCACCATGCTAGTGGAGCAAACAAATGTGTACAGTACGCAGAAATACGGCAGCTCCGTGAACACAACTCTGCAAGAGCTGGAGCAATATATTGGAATATACCTGAAAATGGGGCTTACAAAAATGCCGAACGTCAGGTGCTACTGGGAGAATGGGACAAGGTATTCTCCTATCGCTGTCAAGATGTCGAGAAATCGTTTCTTGAAGCTGATGCAATGCATGCATGTTGTAAACAACATGGAAAGCACCGAAGAAGCAAAGAAGGACAAGTTGTAGAAGATTCGTCCTTGGATTTCAGTCATTGCAGCACAACCTCAAGAGCATTGAACAAGAAGAGTTCAATGCGGTGGATGAGATAATGGTGTCATTTACAGGAAGGAGCTCGCTAAAACAGTACATCCCAAACAAACCGACGCCGTGGGGTTTCAAGCTTTGGGGATGGGCAGGCACAACCGGTGTTCTTTACCAGTTTGAGGTATACCAAGGCCACTCCAAAGAAAAGCACATTTTTGGACTTGGAGATGATACTGTCCTGAGCATGTGCTCTGAAATCCCTCCGAATGAAGGCTTCAAGGTTGCAGCCGACAATTCGTTTAGCTCTTTGAACCTTGTTGAAGAGTTAACAACGAGAGGAATACAGTACGTTTGAACTCTGAGGCAAACTCGGCTGAGAGACTGCAAACTCCAGGATGAGAAGACTCTGAGAAAAGCTGGCCAAGGCTCACATGACTACAGAGTTGACAATGGCAAAGGAATTGTGGTAGTTCGCTGGTTTGACAGGAAAGCTGTCACCCTAGTGTCAAATTTCGTCACTGTTGAGCCAATTCAGCAAGTCAACGGTATGACCGGAAGGCCAAACTCCACACTGACATCACACGCCCGGCAATTGTTGGTACGTACAACAGTTTTATGGGGGGGATCGACCAGCATAATTATCAGGTGTCGCTGCACAAATACACCATTCAGTCCAGGCGCTGGTACATGTACCTCATATATCATGCTATCTTCGTCTGCATCGTGAATGCGTGAAATATTCACAGGTGCCAAAGCCATCAGCTGAAGGAGCGGCCACTCAAGCTGAGAACCTTCATTGCCAGTTGATCAGAAAGTCTGATCTCTACTGGAAAAGCGCCAAGAGGACAGGCCGGCCAGTCTGCCTTCGCCTCGGATGAAGAAGAGGAAGTTCACGCCAAGTCATCCCCAAGATGACGTTCGAAAAGACGGGGTTGGGCATCTTCCAATTGTATTGAGCAACTGACTTCTATGCAGGAACTGTGTGCCCAGTGCGAACACATTTAGCACAGTTGTGTGCGCGAAATGCAATGTAACTCTGTGTGTCAACAAGCAACGCAACTGTTTCTTTGAATACCACAAGCCATGAGACTGCAGCTGACAAGGAGGTAGCAGAAAAACCCAGTGTATCATATTTGATACGTTCAATAATTTTTACTGGTTTGAAATTTTATTGTTTTTTTGTATGAATGTACTCACCTTAGCCATATATAAAAGCACTCAAGTTTCTACAATTTTATTTTGCCTAGAAATATGTTTGGGCTTAAATTTCTCAAGCACTTAAATCTAGCGCTTGAGAATAGGTGACAATTGTAGCGGGTAAACGCTGGCGGCACGCTTTCCCGTATTGATCGAGTGACCAATGAGTCGCGCTTCTCGCTCCACCTTATAATCCCCTAAATTATACTTATGTGAAAAAAAAAGGATTGGGGTACCTGTAAAAGAAACAAAAACAACTAGCATAGCCGAGTTTTTTTTTTTTTTTTTGCTGCATTTGGAGAACATATACACCCATATCAAATTATTTTAAATCTTTCAGTTTTCTGTTGACAACAAAAGGTTGGCACTTTCCAAGTATGGGGACACTTGATATAAACAGTATTAAGCTCAAAACATTAGGGCATTACAACCAAAACTATACTGTATATATATGTATAAAGTGGCTATAATGAAGACAAAGTGTTCAGGTGGCAATTGTTTGTATTTTTTTTATTTTCCACACCTGATTATACAATTTTATATTGAGAATATTTTCCTCTAAAAAATAAATAAAACTTTTAAAACAACTTTGTAGGTACTTTTTAAACATTGTGAAAATAGAAATCTGAAAAGAAGTCTTTTTTCAGCACTGGACTATCAAACTATAATAATTATAGTAATGATACTTTCTGAAGCAAGAAACAACCCTTTGAATATGAAACAAACCAGAAAACTTACATGAAAACAGGGAACATTTAACCAAAAACAATGTTTTGTATGCATTACAAACATATTAAATCATCAAAATATGCAACATCACAGTCACCTCACCATTCTAAAAAAAATACCTGAAAATATGTATAACACAAAAGGGATTGATTTACACCAAGCAAGATACTGGGCCATAGAACCAAAGTTTCGACAATAAAAAAAAAGTATGAGTGGGTACCCAAAAATAACCGGAATGAATTTCAGGAGGCTGGGCATTCGTAGTACAAGCATCCACCTCTTGCAGCGCTACGCGGCACCCTTCCCAAGTCAGTTTGCCGACCGGCGTTGTCTGCTAAGGATCTAGCGGCATCTTGTGAAATTTTTCCCCATGTATTTCAAAATCATTCCTCGTTTTTTGCAATGTCTGTCTTGAAGGACCTTCCACATTCATAAAATGATTTCCTTTCAAGACTTTTCATACGGGTGAACAGAAAAAAGTCACACGGGGCGAGGTCCTGAGAATACGGGAGGTGGAGAAGCGGTGTCATGCCATTTTTGATAAAAATATTGTTGCACTGACAGGGCAGTGTCTACTGCGGCATTGTTGTGATGGAACTATCATTCCCCCTTTCCCTCATATTGGGGCATTTCTGCCTTACTGAGTTTCGCAAGTGTCGCGAAATTCCCAGGTAAAACACCTGATTAACAGATTCACAAAGAGGAACTAACTCGGAGTGAATAATGCCCAAAGTTTACTGTGTTTTCTTCAGTTGAGGAGCTTGAGGGTCGCCCAGAACGAGGTTGGTCATCGATCAATAACTTACCAGTCTTAAAGCAAGAAAACCACACATAGACTTGCGATTTCTTTTTAGCATCTTCTTTGTAAGCTCTACTGAAGCATTACAAGAGTTTCCGGCACTGTTTTTCCTAAAGCTATATTTCACAGCCACATGTTGTTCCTTCATATCAGACATTGCAAAAAAAAAAGAACGATTTTGAAGTGCTTGGAAAAAATATTTATAGCAGACAATGCCAGTCGGCAAACTCGCTCGGAAGGGGTGCTGCAAAGCGCTGTTAGCGGCGGAAGCTGGTACTACAAACAGCCCGCCTTTCAGAAATTCATTCCGGTTACTTTTGCATCCAACCTGGTACGAATCACTGCACCAAAAGCTTTCGATATGCCATGTTTAAAACAAAAGATGGCAACCAGTCAAATAGGCTCAATAGACCTTATGAAAAAATTGTTTGGTGATCTGACAACACTGAGAGCGTTGCCATTTTAATGTTGGCAAGCGTCGTCGCTACCAAAGCACGGTGGAGGCATCCGAGAGAGCCGTACGGGCAGTGTACGATAGCGCAGCAGCTGTTTTCCGCCTTCTAACCAGGAAATGTGGACAAACAGTTTAAACAACATTACCGCAACTGTCTGATGAAGCTCTAGGAGGCCTGTGCACGCTGGCAACAACCTCGTCGAAGCAGCGGAGCACGTCCTACGCCTTTGCTGTGGAAGCTTACACACTGCGGGTTGTCGCCAGCGTGTGCACAGGCCTCCGAAAGTTCCGTCAGACAGTTGCGGTAGGTTGTTTAAACTGTTCGTCCATGTTCCATGGTCAGAAGGCGGAAAAGACAGCTGCCGCGCCATCACACACTGCCCTCCACTTCAGTATCGACAACGCCTGCTAACATTAAAATAGTGACGCTCTCAGTGTTGTCAGACTACCAAGCAATTTTGCATAAGGTTAATTGAGATGAGGCCATTTTCTCTGTAACATCAAGCAACATCGGCCACAGTGTGCGCCCAAACAATGGCAGACTTCAATAATTGGTGCTGCAGCTACCATACTCCGTTCACCTCTAAGCTGAGACTGTGGTGGAAGCTACGTCCTCGTTAGACCAGTCATATGCCTCTCTTTTGCCACATCATCACGCTCCCGGCTGTTCCCACGCGCAAAGAGTTGGGTCAGGTGATAAGAGCAGTGATGTGATTGGTCATAACCATTTTGGAGCAGCTGTTGGAGCAGCCAAAAGTTCATTTTGGAGCAGCAAAAACAGCTTATGGAGCATAACCGCACACTTCATTTTCATTTATATCCCTGCAAATGTGAGGAGAGACGGCAAATATTAGGAGAACAAACACTAGCTGTTTAGTTGCTTGTGGAAGCACCAGACACGGAAACAAGACGACGACGGATGACGAGCAGAGCAAACTGCCGTGAATGATTATTTTAGGTACGAAATCTGACTGAATACATGTTAAAATACAATCATTTTGAGCACGTAGGTTTATGCGTCCTTCACGTTCTAAGGGGGGTTGTAACAAAACTGCAGCTCTTAATTCAGACCAAAAAAAAACAAAGCATAAAAAATAATCCTACAAGAGTCCATATATACCTTCTTGCACCCCACCCCGTCTCGCTCTGGAGGAGTAAAAGTCAAATTGGACGTTTAGTGATTTATACAGCGTAAGGTCGGTCTGCCAGGATGAGGCGACTCTGGTTTACACTGTAGATGAGCAATTTTGCCAGTGCAGTACGACTGCTAACCTGGGGTCTTTAACGTGCACCATGCAGTAGTGATACACGACCGCACGCCGGTACGATGCTCATCCACATCGAAACGGGCAGGGGTGGGGCTCGAACCCAGGATCTCTGGGTTCTGCAGCGCGAGCTTTCGCTCCACGCACGTCGAGCTGGGTGTGCGCTTTAGCCCAATCGGCCACCGATCCCCCCTCTCTGGAGGAGTACCTTTCCCCTTAGTACGCGGGTGTGCTGCGGCGAAGCAAGACACGCAACATCGAGACGCCTAGTTCGCAATTGTTGCTTCACTGCATTACACCACTATGCGGTGAGAAGCGCACTCAACAAAGCTAACTAATCCACCAAAACAACCACGAACACGAGACTTCTTGCGAAACTTCTGAGTACTGTCAGTGCTTGGTGTGAAATCAAATCGAATAGTATGTTATTTGAGGCGATTATCGAATGTCCTGAAAACCCGCATGAGCCTACACTAACGATTTGCCCCGGTAGAAAGGCCTGCAGCTGTTATATTTTCAGTATTATTTAATTGAACTCAAGTTCTGGTGCAATGTTGGCGCAAATTCCTCACATTTTGATGAAATGTAGCAAGTCAAGTCAAGTCAAGTCAAGTCAAAAATGCATTTTATTTATAGAACAATTGTTAATACAAAGGATGGTATACAGGCAGGGGTCCCAAAGTTTTCAAAGAAAACTGTTGAAGGAACCCCATGGTAATAAACAATGTGTTAGCGACCTATGTTGGCACTTTATGAACGAAATAACAACATTGTGAGTATAAAATAGAACAACGTTATACAAAGCAAAAAGAAAACTCTCGGTAAACAAACATGAACGAACTTAATAGATAAAAGAGATTAGCTATACAGTAACAATGAGATATGATACAAATGTGATCATAAATCGAAACAAAAAGTATGAAAAGGAAAATAAGATAACAATGTGATGCACAGTCATAAGAAACAGTGAAATCATGTCATGAATCGTGTTGATTGTATATGTATACGCAATGATTTTTTGAACATATGAAAAGATGACATTGCTGTTAGTATTTGTGGGAGCGAGTTCCATATTTTGGTTGCAATGTAAGTGAATGTGAATGCGCCATAGTTAGTTCTTATGGGTGGTACCGTCAGTGACGTTTGAAAATGAGAGCGGAAAGGATACGCGGCGTCTTGATGAGTCAATTTGATCGATGAACAGGTTGTGTGGTTATTTAGAAAATTAAATGTTAACAAGGATATCCGATATTCGATGCACTGATGAACTGGTAAAATATTTAGTAAAGGGTATGCAAAGTTAGTGTTTTCGCGTCTGTTAGTAAAAAGCATTGCTCGCAGGGCTGTATTTTGAGCTGTTTCTAACGGTTTTAGTGTGTTTTTGTATGTCAGTCCATAAACAGATAATCCGTACAATATATGACTATGAATGAAGGAATGATAAATTACTAGCAGGGTTTTTATGAGAAATATATGACGTAATTTATATAAAATGGGGATATTTCTATATATCGCGTTAGTAGTATTTTTTACGTGTGGATGCCATGTTAATTGGTAGTCTAGGGTTAGTCCTAAAAACTTGGTTTCATACACTCGGGTTAAATTAATATTTGCAAATCTTAATAAAGGGAGTGTCTAGTATTTGCTTATTTTTTGCACAAAATATAATATAATGTGTTTTTGTTACATTCGGTACTAACTTGTTATAAGTAAGCCAATTTTCTAGCTTTTCTAAAGTAGTGTTAGCTTCTTCATAAAGTTCTGTGACGTTAGAGTTAGATAAGAAAATATTAGTGTCATCGGCGTAAAGAACGCAATCTTGTTTCAAATAACCTGCCAAATCATTTATAAATACAACAAAAAGAAAGGGACCTAGAATTGAACCTTGAGGAACCCCAATGGAAATAGATTTTGTGGTTGACACTGTGCCTGATAAGTTGACAAATTGATTCCTGTTAGCAAGATAACTTTTGATTAGATTGAGGGGCCCACCGCGAACTCCGTATGCACTTAGTTTCTGTATTAAAAGGTTATGATTAAGCAAATCAAAAGCCTTTGATAAGTCAACAAAAATGCCCATAGTTAATAATTTCATTTCTATATTTTGCTTTGTCCTTTCAACCATAGTAAGTTCAGTAGATCTTCCTTCGATATATCCATATTGTGAGGGAGTTATTAAATTGTTTTTAGAAAAGAACTTGTTCAGTCGTTTTAGTAGTAGTTTTTCGATTACTTTAGTAAGAACAGGAAGAATCGCAATTGGTCGGCAGTTCTCCGGTTTTAGCCTGTCCCCCTTTTTAAATATGGGGATAACTTTAGCAATTTTGAGTGCATCAGGGGAAGTGGTAGTCGTAAAAATTGTGTTTATGATGTCGCTCAAGGGGTACGCAATGATGGGGCTGCAATGTTTTAACATTATAGTGTTTATTCCATCATATCCCGATGACGATGTATTTTTTAGTGTATTAATGATTTCACAAACTTCGTTTGGGTCAACTGGATGAAGAAAGAAAGTTTTATCATTTCGAACTATGCTTGGAGCGTCATTGGCTGAATTAGGGAATGGAAGGTACTGTATATTTGTGTCGATCGTTGTGAAGTAGTCATTTAATGAATTAGCAATTTCCTGTTTGTTTGTAATTATGCCTCGATTAGTGCTTAAGGCTGACACGGTCGGTTCAGCAGCTTTGTTATTCAGTGCAGAGTTAATTATTTTCCAGGACTCTCTAGGATTATTAGAAGTCTTGGCGAGCTTGTTATAGAAGTACTGTTGTTTAGCTGGGTTAATTGTTTTTTTTTAAATAACATTATACAACTTGTACTTATTTTGGAGGCTTTGGTTAAAGGGATTGTGTTTTAGTTTTCTGAACATGTTATATTTATGATTGATGGACCGTTGTAGCCCACTTGTTAGCCACGGATTTTTCTTGACGGATCGGCGAGATAGAATTTTAGTTTTGGTACCTTGCTGGATGGAAGATTTGAAGGTTGTTAAAAAACTTTCTAGCTTTATGTTAGCTGTAGGTTCTTGGTGGACTGTCTCCCATGTCTTCGTCTCTAGTATATTTAGTATTAACGGGTAATCGTAAAACTGAATTGTTTCTGTTAATTGTTTAGATTTATTATGTGCCTTGGAAACAGCGAAAATGGGTGTGTGATCTGTTATGTCAGAAGCGATGGTGCCAATTGTGAAATCAGGTGAATGATAAGAAGTGATTATGTGGTCTAAAATGCTGTGTCTTGTGTCACCAAATCGGGTAGTTGCTGTCAAACATTGTTCCATTCCATGACCGGCAAGTGAATCTAGGTATCTGTAAGTTAGCGATGTATCAGCTGAAGTGTCGATGTTTATGTCACCCATGATAAGAACGTCGGAACTCGTGGTTGAAATGTTATTAAAAGTGTTGTTCAAGGTGAATAAAAAATCTTCGACTTCGTTATTCGGGGAACGGTAGATGACACCAATAATTGTGTTCTTTCTTTTGTGAGGAATTAGGCTAGTCGATGTAGGGTCTGGTAGAATTTCGATAAATAATGATTCACATAGACTAGTTATAATCTTAATATCATCTCGTAGCTTGAATGGAAGTGCGTTTTTAATGTAAAGTGCAACTCCGCCGTGCAATGAAGACGAGAATGTTGCACTTTGCGTATGACGATGACTGTATAGTGCATTATAGCCGGGTATATTAAAGTTATTACTCATATTATTGCTAAGCCAAGTCTCAGAGAGTGCAATGAAATGAAAATCATGTTTGAGTGTTGATAATAAGCACAGCAAGTCGTCAAAATGACTGCGTAAGCTTCTGATGTTCAGATGAATGACCGACAACTCTGATGATGCAGATGTCTGTGTATAAAAAAGGCTTGGTTCAATCAAGGATGCATTTATGGCAGAAACAGGAAAAACAGAAAGTAGCACTAAACACTTTGAAGTTATACGAAAACGCTTAGGTCATCCTGAGAAACAATCTTATATACAGTGCTCCCAACAATCTTATATACAGTGAAGTGTAGCATAATTAGCACTTCGGGGCAGTTTGGCACAAATGACGCAGCAATCACATCACTGGGTGATAAGAGGAAGGCGGCTGATTGGTCCGACAGGGTGAACATAGTATAGCTGGTGCACACTTTTGAAAAGGGTCTATTCAAGGGTAGCTGACAAGCTGTTGGTGGTTGCAATACAAATAGCAGAAGCGCATACTGCAATGTTCACTCGTCTCCTATCACTTTTATATAGCCTTTGTTCTTGTCATGGGCAACACTGGATCCCACCGCTGCCGGCATGTCGTGGTCGAGACAGGTTAAAGAGATACTGAACCAAAGAATTTAGTGCCCATAATAAGTGGCGCACATTCTTTTCACGAGCCAGCAGCCGCCGGTGTGCGCGAGCACACGCAACGAAAATGACATCAAAGACCTCCATTCGCGCTTAAGAGGACAGTGAAATGCATGGGCTTCGGGCCAAAGGAGAATAAAGACAGGCTTTTCATCTCTACATGTGAAAGCGACGTGCTTGTTAGTCCAATTAATCGCTTACCTTTTACACTAGACATCCACTGTGTAGATGAAAGACTTGTCTTTATTCTCTTTTGGCCCGAAGCCCATACATTTCACTGTCATCTTAACCTCGAATGGAGGTCTTTGACGTCATTTTTGTTGCGTGTGCTCGCGCACACCGGCGGCTGCTGGCTCGTGGAAAGAACGTGCGCCACTTATTATGGACACTAAATTCCTTGGTTCAGTATCCCTTTAACGACGACAACTGATTTATTGCATACAATACATGGTCTTGTGGGTTGTCGGGCTGGTGGCATCGATTACATGATGGGCCTTGTCTGCTAACCCTCTTTCGCATCTTTTCGCTGGTGCTTGCCACATGAGGTGCTGTGCTCCGCGGTGGGCTCCGGTGTTGCCCACAGCAGTCCTAAATCACTGTAAAAAAAAACAAAAAAAACAGGGTCACAAACCTGTAACAATGTAGCAAACAGAGATGTTTTTGGCTGGCTTCACACGAAAAATCTTTTTCAACATTTTGACATCGCAAGGCAAACAGAATTCTGGAAGTTTCATGATCTAACTAAACCAACCAGCACGCCCCCCAAAGGATTGAGGATCCATTCCACCACCTGGCCATGGTCTGACGAGCAGCAGCTGATATCTCGTTACATCTTGAAGTCGCAATAGCGGCAACTCCAGTCTCTTGAGTTCACGAGCAGCAACCGCTGAAATAGCAATATGCTATTTCAGGTATGATCACCATCCAAAAATACAATTAGTTCATGCTGTATAGACCCAAACTTTTGGAGTGATAACATGCAACTATGCATGTCTTTTGCTGATGCACATGAAACCATAAATTACAAAACTAGAAAAAATAAACATATCAAATTTTGTTGTCGATTTACCTTCTGACCCTGCAGTGATATGAAATTAAACTACAAGCATATATAGATTCATTAAAAAATATGTTTAATATGTATATTGAATGAATTGCTATATTTTCATTGTAAATGTCCCATTCTTGTGAGCACATCCAACGCAGTCATTGAAATGTGACAGAGACATCTTGTGACATTTGGGATGCGAGTCACCTCACCACGGCCATTGCTAGCCTGGCTGCAAGCATGCCAGTTGACAGTGTCACCAAATACTTTACGAGGAAAAATACATTTGTCTCCATTCATTTACGCCAGCGCACCCAGAGTGCCAAATGTTGCTCTACTAGCGGTGTAGACACCACGCATCTGAGAGAATGCATGAGGATCACACCGTTCACGCTGTACAGCAGTCATGCCGCACCAAGGGAGAGGGCTGCCGTGGGCACACCGAGATACCGGGTTTGCCGAGACAGCAGAGGCAGCTGTCTCGACTAGTGCTCCAGGTGTCCGCAACCATAGATGGCAACAGTCATCGATTGTTGCCATCAACCGTCCTAATAGACAGATCTCACTAAGCGTTCCACGCATGCTTGATGCCACCATAACTTTAGTTCACAGGAGGCAGGAGGCAGTGCACGAGACGGATCGTGTCGTCTCGTCACGTGCAAAGCTCCAGCGGGGTTCTCTCACATGCAGAAAGACTTAAGTTCCTTTGATGCATTGTGGCAGCAGCGGCTTAACGAAACTGGCTGGAGTGATTGGTCTATTCAAAGGCAAAAACCCTAAGGCTGCTGCACATCCAGTCGTTCCAACCACGTAAAGCCTGTTCGTGCCAAGGCCATTTTATTCTCATGGGGTGAGATATTTTCATAGTAAAATATTTGGTGTCGTCATGTCACACCCTTGTGGTTTTCAACACCCATGGGCTATATAAGTCCTCTTCACTTTCAAAGAATTTTGTTACATAAGAAAGATGAGAGATTGAAAACAGGGATCGAGGAGAACGTCAGAAGAAAGGAGAGGTGAAGCAAAGCGACTGACCGAATCGTCCTGGGCGGGCCAACGCAGGACACCTGTCTGTGCGGAGCGCGGGCTGGGGTGGTGTGTTGCCTAACCTGGGGGGTCTTTGAAGGAAACCTAGCCCGGGCTTGGCTCAACTGCCAAGACCCCAGATTCATCAGACGCGGGGACACCTTGCACAGCCAGGCATGCAGAGGGTCTGAACCCACGCAGGGCTCGGGGCTCATGGTGATTGGTGACACCACTCACCAAACACCCACAAGCGCACAAGTCACCTGTGGCAACGCAACCCTGTAAAAAGGCATTCATTACATGAAGTAGATACTGATCAAGCCAAGCGAGAGATACACTTCAACTGAAAAAAATGAAGGGTCAGCTCCATAGAGTTATTACAATACACGCTAGAGGCTCAGCTGGCGCTAGTGTCTACGGGACTTCCGGTTGCAAATTGAAGCAGACAGCATGCAGTCTGCTTTTCCAGTCTTCCTGTGTATTCCTATGAAAAAAAGCGCGTGAATTGTGTCTCTTCGCCGGAAAATAACATGAATGACGTTTGTTATTTCGGTTGTACCGGATGCGTATTTCCAAAACCTGCCCATTCCAGATCTGCCGCGGAGCGGCGTGCTCTGATTGGCCAGATTACCGCCGCACAAAATATTGACGGCGACGCACATGCGGCGCCGGTCGCCGGCAGGAGCGTCTGCTACACTCCGGCGGATACTTTGGTGCCGTAGTGACTTAGTGGACGCGTTGTTGTGTAGAGTCCGCGTAGTTTCATCTACCGGTGCATATCCATTGAGTTATTCCGCTTATCACGTGCATAAAGTTCGGTAGCAGAAGTTTCGAGCATGCCGATGTCCACAGTCCGACTGCTCCAACCTCGGCGATTCTCTACCCAAGCTCGAATGAAGTAGGCCTCGCTGCTCTGTTTCCGTAATTGAAACCGTAAACACGTGCAGTGCTTGCAGTGCTAATGCGCAGTGCTTTTCAACCTATTTCAAGAAGCGAGAACGAGAGCCCTTGCTCAGCGTGTGGCTGGTGTCTACGTTTTCCGTGTGGCTTTTTTGTTTTTGTGTCAAAGTAAGCCTGGTAGCCTTCCTACGCGCCCGCGTAGAGCCCGCAATGCTGTCAATCGTACTGCTCAATTAATTGGCCGTTTTGCTTGCTCTGAAGCGCTATGCAGACTTTATATTCACTTCAATGCTTCGCAGCTGAATGAACACTTGTTTGTCGCTGAACAAGATTGTCATGAACGGATTTTCTTCCGCAGTTTTACGCCGCGCAAGTGTTTACTTTTTCTGCCGTATTTTCACGTTTTATTGCACAGACTGCTTTGATTTGTACCAGTTTCAGGCTATTTGGCGCATACCAAGTTTTGTGAAATTTAAAGGACGCGAATTAATTTCAAGCTGTTTGTTTCTTACGCCTATCATTATTTCATATCGTGTTACTTTGATCAGCACTGGAGGTGAGCTAGGACTGCTCCAATACGTCTTTTTAACCCCAAGGAGCAAAGAATGCAGTACGATATAAAACCCATGCAGAACTCGGTTTCAAAAGATAGGGACCTTGTCCCGGTGCCTTTTTGTTCGCTGTTCCCTTCTCTGCACTTGATACATAGGTATGCGACCTGTTCAGTTACCTGAAATGTCACCTGCCCTTTCAGTCTGTGGAGATCCAAGGGAATTAGAACAGAAGCATTAAAGCCATCTTCAGAATTACTTGTGCATCAAATCCTGTTACCCATAGGACATGCTTGTGTGAATCTGAAGTCCATGCTATTGATAGCTTCTCCATGCTAGTGATAGACTCCAGCTACAGTCTAGCTTTGTCATCTTTATTTCGGTCCCATCAATTTCCAGCTGCTGATCGTCATCACTGTGTAATGCTGAAGTTCTAAAGGCCCCATAAATTACAGGCAGATCCAGACAAGATCCAGGACACTGAGCACAACGAATGCAATGCTGCTGGTTCTCACGACCAGCGACTTATATGCACACACCCCTAACGTACCCCAGGCCGAGTCCCTAATAACCGCGTCCCACTAGAGCAACAGCAACAAACGACAGCAACAGACAGCTTGTTTGTTGGAGTCCGCCGTCCCACCTGGCGGACACGACGCAGAACAAGGGGACAAGGAAATTTGTTTCCTAGTGGGACTGGAGTTGTAAGCAAAACACTTCAAAATACAGAGACAAACAGAGTATGGTGACGCAGTTTTCGTGTTTTTCTCTTTGGGCGTAAAACGCGCCGACAGACGCGGTGAAAGTGGAGACGATTACTTTATTTCTCAATTAAAGCTTCCGCTTGTCTTCATTTGCCGTTGGCGACTTCCCGAAAACAGTCGTGACAATCGACACCCAACTTTTTCCGAACTTTTGGGTCGTTCGAAGCATTCCTAGGTGGGCACCATGGAATTTCACGTCGATTTGAGGACGTTTTTAATTTCATATCTGAACGACCGAGGGCAGGCGTTTTATGGGGGACAATACGGGGGACGTTTTATGGTGGACAATCACACAACGGATGACAAGTCTCGTTTTGCCGGAATGGCTTGCCGCGGAACTGGCTGGAACGTCGTGTCCTACTTCGTTGTGAGCGGTTTTACTTTGGTCAGTCCTCGCACATTGGTGTATCCATCCCGATGCAGGGGTGTAGACTTCGGCATCTTGAAGCCCCAACTCGCGCACCACACCAAGTTTTCGCGAGCAAAACCAGCCACAGCAAATTCCCTCTTGCAATACGATATCTAGCAAGCAAGTCGCGCCCGCGACCACTACGAGCAATCCAGGAATCGAAACTACGGGAGCGGGAACCGATCAGTGGCCGCCAAGGACTGAGTCACGGGAGGAATGGGAGGAAGACAGCAACAGAAGGCACAAGCGGGCTGAGAAAATTAAGTTTGTCCCCGAGAGATGTTCCTCGGTGGGACTGCTTGCTGCACTTCAAGTTCAACAACAGACAAGAACTCGTCCGTCTTCGATAGTTTGTCAGCGCTTGTCGGTGTTTGTCGCGAGTGTTGGTCATTGCAGTGGAACAGCATCAGCAACAAAAAACTTTGTGGTGTTGCCAGACAAAAATAATGTTTGTCGCTCTAGTGGGATGACGCTATAAGAATTTTCTACCCAAACTACGCAAATCTATGCTATGCACCCCTCGGGAGGCCTTTCCCCGAATTAGCAACACCATTCCAGATTGACAATCATGGATGAACCCCTGGTCTCAATCCTGGCAGTGTTACAGCAGTGGAAGGTGGGCACCGCAGATGCCTGTTCTGCTGCGGCACACTAGCAAGTCAGTCGAAGGAGATTCAAGGAACTCCAAGTTGGGACATTGCGACCAAAGCAACATTTTCCCCCCTCTGCTTGGTCTCTTTGCTTGAACTTCTAGAACGAGCCACACCGGGATCAAGACAATCTGCACCAGTACATGGCGGCTCCTATGACCCATCTTGTAACGCCTTCATCTCAACCGCCACTCTCCAGCAGTTCTTTTAGGCACAGTCTTCAGAAGGTAATCAAAAGAGGATGCACAAGCTACGTCAGAGTGCCAGGTGCAGTTCAAGGTCTTGCATCCAAGAAATATTTCTCGAGACATTCACAACATATGTTGATGAACACCAGTGGTGCAGGCAATCATCTGCCAAGAAACCACACTTGATCATGCAGACGCTTGCTTCCCAGAGGTCGATTGCGTAGAACCGGATGGTGCAGCCCGATCCTGCCCATCAACCAGGCCTTTGGCACGTTCCCTCTACTGTGTAGCATTGCAGATGCTTGAAGTAGACTGTAGACTGCCTGCCTGATGGGGAAAGAAAGACCAAGCAGTCAATCCAAGCCACTCTTGAACCAATGTGCAGGAAAGGAAATTCAAACATGGAGATATGAAACCTGTTGTATGCAAGACAGATTGTAGGTCGCTATGCTCGTTCTGAGTGCGTCCTGATCAATCCATTAAGTGGGAGTGGGAGACTCGCCCTTTTAAAGAACCCCTAAAAAAAAAAGTTGTTTTTTTAACAATCTATAGTCGGTGACAGGTCAAGAATGAAGTGGAAGCTCCTCCCACCTCTTTCCACTTTAGTAGTGCGAACACTGGAGAGGAGGCGACCTCCTCTCCACCGTTCGCTCCGCTCAAGTGGAAAGGGGTGGGAGGAGATTCCACTTCGTTCTTGACCTGTCACCAACTATACTAGTTGGGACACGCGTGTCAAAAAGAAGTTTACGTGAGGAAAAGTTTTTTAGTGCAATATTGATGGCGCAAGACGCGATTTAGTCGGCAGTCACGTCCCTTACCACTTGTTTTCTCTCGACATTTCAGGCGCGTGGAGAAGAAGTCGATTGCCTTCGCCTTCATGACCGAGATGGTCATTTTGGAATGACCCGCGGCGTCATGGACTTCGCGCACAATTTCAATTAAATCTCTCGCAATCAATATTGCTCTAAAAAACTTTTTTTGTGTGCAAATTGTTTTTTTTAGCACATGTGTCCCAACTAGACTGTTTAAAAAACATTTTTTTTTTCTTTTCAGGGGTCCTTTAAGTTAGCAAAAAAGTTACTTCCTAACCGGCAAGCTATTCCTTGAAGTTCTACTGCATGCTACCTTATAAAGAAAGTTGAAGTATGGAAATTGGATCGGAATGAGCTAGAATGCCTTCCAAGGGTCCGCCAAAGTGCTACCCGGCTGCATTTTACCAAAATGTGATGAATTTATGCCTTCATTGCATCATAAGGGAGTGTTCGTTTATATAACTACCGAAACTAATCGTTCAGACGTCGCAGTACTGCCAGATTGTTCCTGTAACATTGTGCGAATTGTTCAGAACTTCCAGTTATCGCTTAGAATAACGTGTGATTTCATTCGATTTACACACCGAACATGACTCAGTACTCGGAGGTTTCGTGATATCTCTCATTGTACGTGGTATGTTCGGGCAGTCTAATTATCTCCGTTGAGTGCGCTTCTCTCACCACGCACTGGTGTACTGCCGGGAAGCTACACCCGTGGAGTAGGCATTGCAATTCTGCATATGTCGCTTTGCCGCAGCGCAGACTTGTCTTAAAGAGGCACTAAAGTGCTTTTTGGGATCCTCGTTTTATTGTTATAACTCAATCTACGAGCACTAACCATCCTAAAAAAACATCCTAAAAAACATCCTAAAAACATCCTAAAAACATCCTAAAAAACATCCTAAAAAAAACGGCCGATTTGCATGCTTAAAAAAATTGATCAAAATTCTCGACACTTAGCGTCAGCGCAGAATGACAGATGGCACTACCGAACCTTGGTGAATACAGTCAAACAACGGACTGCGCGTGTCGGCTACTCGTGAGCGATGAGGTCCATTGTGGACAAGCTGCCGACCAGTCGTGCTCGTCCAAGCGAGAACCCATCGCTCGCAAGTGGCTGACACGCGCCGTCCGTCGTTCGACCATATTCAGCAAGGTTCGGTAGCGCTATCTGTCATTCTGCGACGATGGAAAGTGTCTGGAACTTTTATCACTTTCTTAAGATATGAATCGGCCGTGGATGAATGTAATTTCTGTTTTTTTTTAGGATGATTAGGGCTCGTAGATTGAGGTTTGACCATAGAACGAGACTTTCAAAACACGCTTTAGTGCCCCATTAAAGGGATACCGAACTGAAATTAGGATTTCGCGAAAATTAAGGATGCATGAGCGTTGAACAAGATGCTAGGAACTCCAAAACATGACTCATATATCAATATCTCAAACGGATGGCCGCACTTTTGGAAAAGAAGGGCGCGATCAAGCGAGGTCTTTGACGTCATTGTCCTCCGGCAGAATTTCAGAATGAGGGGAAGCGGCCTCGCTTCTCTTCGGTTCACTAGCTCGAAGGGACGTAGCGAGAAGGAAAGAGAATGGGAATCGTGACGTGACTCGTCTCGTCGGCCGTGTTCACTCGCGCACTTATTTTTCAAAAATACAGCAATCTGTTAGAGATATCGCTGTATGAGTGTTGTTTTGGGGCTATGCAGCGTCCCGCCTATCTGTCCAGCCTTGTTTTGTGAGCTCGAAATTTCTGTTCACTATCCCTTTAAGAGTAAAGCACTAATCCAAGGTGAAAAGGTGGACAACAGAGCATGAATTAGAAAAATATATATATATATATATATATGTGAAAGAAAAGGAAACTTGGTGAATGCTGATGTGATATTTACCTTGCAGTAAACTTTGCTAAATAAAAATCTGGTTAGTCTATATCCGGGGTGGCCAAACTGCGGCTAATCGCGGGTCCTAGTGCGGCTCGCATGCTTTCGGGTGAGCGTCCCTCCTGTATTCCAAAGACGAAAAGAATTTTAGAATTAAACAAAAAGCTCACAGACTTGGCAGCCTTGTATTACACTACGTAGATACAGCTGGACTGGTCTTTGACACAGTGATGTGTCCAGTGATACTGTTTTCTTTATTGTTCTAGAAAAAATATTCGAACGGTATACGCATAACGGGCGTCAGGGGCAGTGGCTGGCTAGCGAACCAGCCGAAGCTTTCATTTTTTCTGAGCGGTTAAAGTAACATTCTGCTGCTTAGTGTTATTTGTTGTAGTCAACAATTATAGTTGTCCTTTTTGGAAAGCACTGTTCCCTCCATATCGTTTTTTCTTTTAAGCAACCTCCCCCCCTTTACTTTTCCTGTGGCTCTCTGAACTTTTGTTGTTTTGTCTGCGGCTCTAACCCCATGTCACTTTGGCCACCCCTGGTCTATTTGATAGACTTTGACACCTTGAAAATATTACACACAATACACTTATGTGGTTAGCATACCTATTAATGATGTTTGATTATCCAAACTACTGATCAGTGAGTAAATAATACAATCGTCCTCAGAGCCCCACCTGTATTTCTAAGGTGTGCTGTGTACTATGTCATTTATATATGTCAAGACTGACCTCAAAACAGAACTGTGAACTACAGCCGAATATGCTGGCAGAGGGTTTGCAACATTACCGTTGCTTTCCACCCTTTGGCTTCAATTTGTTAGGTGGGAATCAATCCAGTTAATTATTGCTGGTTCCATCCCAAATGTTTTGATTTTAGCCACAGGTCTCCAATGTGGTACTCAATAAGAGGCCTCATATAAGTCTACAAATCATATAAACTTGCTCTCTGTCATTTAGTGCTAATGCAATGTAATTAGCTGTTTCCTATGTTCTGTTCACCACCAAGCTGACAGTGCGGTGGGAGTTACACATCCACTGGACCTATCGACTGCCTTCCTCTCATCACCGGACCCTGCTCCCGGCGCATGGATGTGGGCGGAAGCGTGATCAGATTGCAAATGATGGGCGTACAACTGGTCCAGCAAGCACGTAGCTTCCACTGCACCGTCAGCTTAGGGGTGAACGAAGTATACCAGTTGTGCAACTGTACATAGGCCAGGTCAGAACCCGTGTCGTCTAGGTTTGTGGCGATTTAGCTCTGCCATAACCCAGGAAGGAGCCAGACATCTCATTTTTTTCCGACAGGATTCACAGTGGTCCCGCTGGAAGGAAATGAGAGACATTTAATTCCCTCATGAGCTACAACGGAACTAAATAGCCACAAACCCTTTATCCATGGTGACACACACGCAGCACCCGAAACGAAGGTGTGGGATGGCGATAGGTGATGCCATTAAATGACAAAGCAGTACAACATCATGCTTGTGCTTAATATCTGTTAAAGTGTATGGTGGTTCTGCAATAACCCACACATTAAGTTGAGAAAACTAATTCGCAACTAGCAGCATGGTTTTGTAGAAATCAAATATTGTTTGGAATTTTCGTGCAAAGCTTGATGTCCCTAATATTTAGATCCATCAAAATTGAGTGCTCAATAAACATTGATTCAAGGCTTTTACAGTACCTCTTTTCTCATTCCATTTCATTGAGCGGCAAGGACAGCACCATAGGGATTGAACAAAGAGTGAACTCTGCCACCTTGTTGACAAACCTACCTGCTGAAGGTGGCCACGAGATTCCCTTGTCACCTCTTGGTCACTTGAATAAGCCGTTAACTATTGTATCTAGTTGTACTGTGGCAGCAATGTTGTAGCTGTGATGCTCATCGGGCCAGGTCTCTTTCAGAAGTGCATATTCCCGTCGGAGAGTAGCCCATCGCCATGGCAGCTGGTATGACAAGAGTATAAATACATTAGCCAAAAAACATTGAACAGTCAGACAAGCTAGTCTACATGCCACACAATTGTACACATGGAGACTAAAAAAATATGAAAGCAATGCAACATTGTCTTTAATGGGCTGTGTATGTCAAGTCTCTCTTCCCTAGCCCTGCGTTGACCAAGACGCGATGTGTGCATACTTGTAAGTTCAGACGAAATGGGACAATCTAATTACATTCGTCTCTATTGTTTGATTGCAAAAGCAAACCACGTTTTTATGTCGACAGTGACAAGGAGACTACAGGCATAATCTGAGGTTCTTTTTTAGAACAAAACAATTCTGTAAAGCGAACCCACGTTACAGCCTGTACCGTGTCTAATTGAGGCAAGTTAAATTCTGGTTTCTCTCCTGAATGTCTATAATAAAGCACTATACACCTAGCAGTGCTAGAGCATTTCTTTGTCAAAGGCTACCCAGCAGCACAAAGTGAGTAAGGCACAAAACTTCCTTCAGTTGTCTAAGACCGGAGAATGAACCTCTCACAGGGGTGAATGTGCACAGAGAGCTCCATTTAGAAATGTATAACAATGAGTGCATTGTGGGCCGGATGTAGATAATACGACAGATGTATAATTTATGACGCCATCTGAGCGTATGTACAGTCAGCACGGAATGAAACCCGAACGCCGCAACGCGTGGCCATCGACACAGGCTGCTCCACCTGGAGGGCCCCTGAGAACTAATGAAAATGCACCTACGTGCGAGGTCCTACTAAGATGTGCTCGACCCTCGCGCGGCACTTCTGGGACTTACGCGTTTCGCCGGTGGCGCGCTGTAAGTATTGTCACTCGGGGTGCTTTTGTGTCGCCGCACTGTCGCCCGGTCGACACCTGCGGCTTGCGCGTGATGCGAGGAGGTCGATGCCAGAAGCAGCGGAAAGCTGCTTGTGCGTGCGCCAGTGGAGCACTCCCATGTTGTTTTCTCCTCCTGGCGTGCGCAGTTTTTATTGTTTGTTATACATATCGTAATTTTATAATTAGCAGTACTTGTAGCAAAACAGCGCGACATACGAGACAGAAAAACAAATTGGGACACATGACGAGTGCTGACACCCACCTGAAGGTTGCTACTACAATTATTTAGTATATAATATATGAGAACATCCATACGTCCACTCCCAGAGCTTGTCCATTAACCCCTCTTGTTCTTCATGCTCGTCTGCCTCGCCGCGAATGCCATAGTGCAGGTCTACTTACTCGTGCACTCATCAAACATTTTTCTTAATTGTAGTGACTTGAGCCTTGAACAATACGTTACTCTGTGCAGACTCTGGTCCGATCTGTCCAGCGCACCCATTAATTATCGCTTTGTGTATCGGATGCCCAGCGATATCTCTTCAGCGCTGTAATTAATTATTGCATTTATTGGCACAACCATACTCTTTATGAAAAAATGCTACAACAGATTGACGCGGATGCCTCGGTTTTTATAAGCAAATGCACTTATAATATCCGAGGCTCAGTCGATTCTTATAAAAAGCGAGGAATTACTCGGTGACACTCTCTTTGGAAACCACCGATATGCCAGGCGTATCAATTCCGGAGAATAATAAATTCATCACCCTGTCTGAGCAGGGCCTATCGCAAAAAGCTATAGCCAGAATAAGCAGCCGCCTGGTGTCTACCGGGCGTCAGTGCGGCGACACAAAAGCACCCCGAGTGACGGCGCTTACAGCGGGCCACCGGCGAAACGCGGAAGGCCTAGACGCGCCGCGCGAGGGTCGAGCACATCTTAGTAGGACCTGCACCCTCGGTCCCCGGCGCATTTTCATTAGTTCTCAGGGGCTCTCCAGGTGGAGCAGACTGTGTCGATGGCCACGCGTTCCGACGTTCGGGTTTCATTCCGTGTGACTGTACAAAGTCCAGACATGCGAATTTGCTGTCCAAGCAAATGTGTTCCCCACTGCTTTATTCTGAGCGACGATTGCTACTCATAACGTCACTGCAGCGTGGTGGTTTCAGACGTGCTGTGTCATAGCTATTTTCAGACGTTGAAAACTTAGCAGCAGACGTAAAAAGTACTGTCGCAACTTCTACATCCATGTAGCCCAACTAGCTGACTAGATAAAATCATAACTAGGGATCTGAAAGTCAGGTTTAAAGCTTTCAACTCTCTTAGAGATTGAGTATGAAAAGTTTGAAAATTTTGAATTTCTTTGCTATTCATGTTCGAAGAATTCAATTCAAGTTTTTGAATCTCAAGGAACAAGATCAAATACCACATTTAAACTAAAGTTTATAAGGACTCATCTGGAAAAAACGGGAAAGTGCTACAAAGTTGACTAAAAACGCTGCCCATTTATTTTGTGCCATAAACACGACTTTCTTCTCGGTAAGGGTTTA
>JABSTQ010005199.1:0-26465 GCA_013358835.2 Ixodes persulcatus
AAAAGGAAGGGAGGGGAGTGAGACAAATCTGCGTATGCAAAGGAATGATGGGGAGAGGGGGAGCAGTGCCTCTGCTGTAGAATGAGTCATTGCATCCGCACATCAGTATTTTCTGGCGGGACGGGGCGCTTCACGCTACCGCTGTAAAAAAATGCGGCTTTCGGGCATTTGCATAGAATAATAGATACACGCCTTACCTTCGCAGTGTTCCGGTTTCGAATGAGGAGCTTGGCTCGTTCCGTGTAGAGAGTAGTTGAATAATTTCCGGTTTCATTGAACAGTGGTGTCATGTTCAGCCAAAAGTCGAGTCCAGTCTGATTTTGCTGTATTTCAAAAATTTAGTAGATTTATAAGCCTATTGTCGTTCAATGCAATCAATGGTATGTTTTCATAGCGCATTATTTGAAACACGATGAAATCTATTTACGCTGTCGTCATTTGGAAAGACATGTTTCCAATGTTATGGAAGTTTCTTACTGTTTCAAATACTTGTTGATTAGTCGGATTCCAATTGGTAGTGGGACAATGCGAATGTTATGGTATTATGACTTACAAATTCTACCGTGTGGTTGTAGTAATCTTCTGCGCCATTATAGTAACCGCAGAAGCTGTCAAATCCCCTAAACGTCGGCGTATACTCCTTCCTGGAAGATCCAATGTGCCACTGAAAGCCAAAAAGTAATGCAACTGTTTTTAATACATTGAAAGGGGAAAATGCTGGAGGGCAATTGTTAGTGTTCATGACATTACAATATGCAGCTTTAGAATAGGGGGCCGCACAGCGTTGTGCCCGCAAAGCTCCTTGGGGCGTCGCATTCCGAAGCGCAGAAGTTCTGAGCATGGGCAGTGCAACGTCCCAAGCTGTTTGGGAGACCCAAAGCGTTGGGGCCCGCTGTTTTAAAACTTCCTAATAACATTAAACTAAGATCACAATAGATAGCGTGATTACGTAAATGAACTGCATTTTAAATAATAAAACGCACATACAGCAACCAAGAAAATTTCGTTTATGCAAATTAATATCCAGACGAAAAAATAAATATTTTTTTTCTATCTTTTGCTCATCAATACACGTGATAAAGCAAAACGTAGGAGACAACCACAAAGCAGATATATGTATATTTGAAGTGTCGCTTGCAAGCTGTTTTAAGAAGAACCTTTGCCACGTTAGCGACACTCTCATCATTTGGAAGGTGTGCATACACATTAAATAAGACATTGAACTTTTTTCAGAAGATACATTTTAGAAATATCTAAGTATATGATACTAGTTTTAGAAAACAAACTTAACCAGACGCAACTCCGCTGGCAAGCTTTCGAAAAACAGCAATATATTGATGTTAGCCTTAGAGGCTTTCGAACTTATATGGGAATCGCAGCTGTTAAATTCCTTCCAAAACGTCGGCTCAAGGTTTATTAAACCGTACGTTTTCTATTTATTTTTCAGGAACATCAATATTTCGTAACGAATGCCAAAACATTCTCAATAATTTAGTGGAGACATCCTCATTCCTATGTGATCAGATATTAATTGTCATCGAATTACTTTGTCTGAGGACACGCTATTAAAAACCAGGCCTATGCTGTACATATACTAAAAAAACAAGGTAAGTTTGTGCAGAGGTTTCACATATTATACTTTCGGACCCCTCCGCAAATGTAAACGAATAGTAGAAAACAATGTTCAGGCAGGATGTATGCAATGTGCACAGGTAGACTGCAACTTACAACCGGGAGGCAACAAGGCAACCCAATTTATCATTGTCGCAGTATCATAATTCCAGAACAAGGGGGAGGATTCATGTCGAGATAGTGGATCACGAGATTTGTGAAGGTACTACCAATGTAGAGGTAATGCTGCTAAGACACTGTTTACTGAATGAACGAAAGGAATTCTTTTTGTTTTTCTATATATCGCTAGCCATAGTAGACTAATGCATACCCTACTGAAAAAAGTATATGCAGCCATACCACTGGTATCTAATATTATCACACAGAAAACCCATGTAAAGGAAATCTAAACATCAACTTTGCAATTCTAAGTGGTTCAAACCTATCTCCCTCATTTTATCCACGAAATAAACACAAAACACTCAAATCATTATAACAACATAGGTTTATGGCATAGTTGGTTAAACATCTCAAAACAGTTAGAGCGAAAGTCGAGGCCAAGTAGGAAACAAGAGAATTGGGTGACAATGATAAGTAGTCGCTTTTGTTCTGTCCAGTCATCACCACGTCCTTCTCTTTCGCGCCGTTTTTGAGGCACAAAATGTTCTCCTCACTTGGAAAAACATTAAAAACAAGGAAACAAAAATACAATTTAGGCTCCTTTTTACCAGTGAAGTATGGTGCACAACAATATCAAGACTCGCCAACCATCTAATTGACCTATGATTTCTTCATTGGGAAAACTGCAAAGATTATTTCATGTGTTTTTTTTTTATATATAGTAAGGATACGGATCGCATGGGTGCTTAAGTTTCTTGTTTTTTTTTTGTTTTTATTTCAAAAACGTAGGCATCTATTCAACAAAGATATTTCCGCGGATCGGAAGCCAAACTCCGAATCATCTTCAATAAATATCAAAGCTAGACATCGCACCATTGAGCCCGAGCATACGGTTTCTGCGGCAAATGCAGGTATTGCGTATATTTCAAGCGTCCGCAAGCCTCAATCAAAGCAAGGTGAGACATCTGATAGTGTGCGCATAAGATCCTTTGAAATCACCTTGCCGACCATATGTGTCTCGTAGCCCAGGTCCCTGAAGTATTGCGGCATAATCCGGAACCGTAGTGGCAGACCACCTACCTCGGCGGGACTAAGCACGAAGTGTTCCTGGCCTGTAAAACAAACTGTCAATGGCGACAACATCCGAACTCAGGTAGCGAATAATTCACGACACGGTCTTTCTCTGTGTTTTTTCTGACCTAAAACGTAAATTACAAACGAAAATCGACAGAAGCATCAAAAAAGCGAGATGCGAACGTCTTTTTTTTTTTATACATTTGTCTTTCAAAAATGGCATTGTTATGTCTTGTGCAAAAAAAAAAAACATCTTGAAAATAATATAATAACCCTACTTTAAAAAAGCGGCACTTCAGCCATTCTGTTGCCCAAAATCATTGTTGCCGGTTATCTGAAGCCATATCTGAAATAGTATTAAACGCATTTACATTCAACAGAAATAATAAAACAGTCCTCGACAGAGCGAAGCAGAATCGCCTGAGTTCTGACACATTACCTAAAGAGAAGGCAGGCGCGCGTTTCTGAATCGTGATTGTCGCCCCATTGCCTCCGCCCTCCACTAGGTAACAGAATGGCAGCGCCCACAGGACACCCGGGGATGGAGGTTGAGTACTCTGACGTAACTTATTTAGTAGCTTGAGTTTTGACTACGCTCGTGTACAGTACGTTTAGTTTCGTTTCAAAATACGTAAAGAGTGCCCGGCACAGCTTCAATGAGCGCTACTTCGTGTTGGGAGCATGTATGAATAGCGTTTACCTTAGACGATTTGTTTCTCATCCGAGGCATTGGTAAATTTCTTGTAATTTTTGAGGACATAAAATGAACGAAAGTAATGTTAACGAACGCCGTACAGAGACATATGTGCTTCCTCAATCTCGCACAAACTATAACTTTCAGTCACTACATTATAATGTACCATGCTTATTAAACAAGTATATCAGAAACAACATAAACATTTACAAGCTAAATAAAAAGAAGACCTCCGCTTGTACTGTGTCTAGATTCGCGTAGTGCGATTTTGAATTACTTGTTTTGTAATGACGTTTTTATGTAACATGTGTTTTTGAGTGTCAAAGCTGCTGCCTTTGTAAAATGATCCCAGACGCAATCAAGCTGTTATTTAAGCACTCTTTGTCTGACGATCCCTTCAGTTTTCTGGAAAATAAAGATTTGAATGAATTTCATTCCATTTGATCCAAAGCTGCAGAGTGGGAAGCGACCGCCGTTTTTGCTGGATACACGGAGGCGCGGCTGGCGCGGCCGTTAGGCGCCGTGCTCCGGCGTGAGGAGCAGACAAAATATTGCGGCGACCCAACGCGCGTGCGCTGTCGCCCCTTCGTTTGTCTCCTATTTCTCTCTATGCTCCCGGTAGACCGTAACGACTGACGAAAACGTCACCAGTTCGCTTTCGGTTAACGAGCAAACCGTAGCTGCGCGTTGTTGTCTGGTCCGTGGTACCCGGATGTGCCGGTCGCATATTGCTTATTGCTCTGCGAGCGCGGCAGACGCGAGCAACGCGATCCTTCCTCGTGTCGCGTGCTCCCCAGGCTTTGGAAACATGTCTTAAAACATCGCACGAGTTATAATACAGATGCGATTATACAGTACCAATTGGCGACACATTGTTCAATGGTCAAGGAACCTTCCAGTTCTCAGTCGATTTGGCTGTAAGATGTATATGTCACAAAGCAAATCAAGACACATGCTTCGCCTGAAACTGACGCCTGCAAGGTCGCTTTTTCGCTCGAATATGGGAAACAGCTCGGCTCAACTGAATGTTTCTCCGTCAACACGGTGTCGACGGGAAAATGAAAAGGAACGCGATACTCTCGCTCTGCAAGCAGAGCCTATACAGTCAAACCAGGTTCAGACAGCTACGTTTGACTGCGTTTGACTGCGTTGCGGCTGCGAGAAACCAGGACATACATGCAGCTTATATAGCGTGCCATGATGATTAATTGAACTGGATTCCACGCTTCATACGAAGCACAGGTGTGCCGGTGACTCGCGTTCGGTTCTCGACGCAACGCAGTCCAACGCACTGGAAACGCAAGTGTCTGAACCGGCCTTTACTCTAGGAGGAGTGCGGCCGCAGCGACGCCGCCGAGCTACGGTGCCAGGGAGAAGCTTCCCCTTCATGTGAAGGCGGTAGAAAAGTGAGCCTTTTCACTCTATCCCGGCCGTAGTATAACACACACGAACACATCAAGGCACGTAAGTTTTCCCCCTTCGAAGGGGTAAAATCGTTTTAAGTGTGTTTCCTCAAATGGAGCAATACCGCCTACAACTGAATGATAATAGGGACCTTTTGCAAACCGTTGCCGTGCTCCGCGTACCGCACTACCGGAGCCTTTAAAGCATGCTTTTAAGCGCGCGCCTGGGTGGTACATACCTTGAGCGCGATGCGAACGCTTAAAAGCATGCTTCAAGGGCTCCGGTCGTGGGGTACGTGGAGTACGGCAAGGGTTTGCTGAAGGTCCCTATTGCGTCTACTAAAGCTGACAGTATAAAACACAGCCTTTTCTCTGGTATGACACAAAGGCGCTCAAAATAAGTAGACTTTATAGGGAAACTGTAACGTCATGGTGTTTACTTGTTTGTTTATTTGTTTATTAATTCCCTCAGGGCCCGAAGGCATTATAGAAGGAGTGGACATCCACACCTAATTGCACGCAAGTCTAAACAGTAATTAGGCATGTAAGCATAAACTCCAAACAGAACATTATTAATCGAAAGAAAACTTTGTTAACCAAACCCAAAATTATATTCGCTAAGTGAAGCTTGGAATACCACGCTATCGGCTATGCTGGCAATAGGTGTGGGAAGGCGATTCCAGTTCAGCGGTGTCATGGGTATCATGGGTACGAAAGACTGAGAAACGTGTGAGGTGCGACAGTTTGGGATGCCAACTTTATTTTGATGATCAGCACGCGATGAGACGTAAGATGATTGGGTTATTCTTTGCTGACGAAGGCTTTGATTATGATGGTAGATCTTATCAAATAAACACAGGCGAGATATTTTTCTAAGGAGGGCGAGGCCAGAAAAGCTTACGGTGGTTTTCATTGCTGTTACACTGGATGTGCGATGATAGTTATGTAGTATGAATCGAACAGAACGCTTTTGAGCAGCTTCTAGTGATGATGAAAGTTTCGCCCAGGGGTCCCAGATAGCGGAAGAATACTCAAGTTTACTGGGGACCAATGTTCTGTGCATAAGTAGTTTTAAGGACGATAAGACTAGTGAAAAGTTCCTTTTCAAGAAGCCTAACATGGGGTTAGCATTTTTAATTATATACTCAATTTGAATGTTCCATGAGAGGTTAACGATATGAACACCAAAATATTTATATAAAGAAACATATTTCAGTGCGATAGTTTTTTATGGTACGCAGGACAGCTGCCATTTTGACGTGATACTCGCATGAATTTGCCCTTGATAATAGTTAATTTCATTTGCCATTGATCACACCAACGGGAAACACTGTCAAGGTCAGATTGGAGTGAAAGAACATCTGAATCGTTAGTTACTTCAGAACAGATGACACAGTGGTGTGTGAATTAAGAGACCAACTGAGGATGAGATATCCGAAGGGAGGTCATTAATATGTATTAAAAACAAAAGAGGGTAAAGTACTGAACCTTGGAGGGCACCAGAAGTCACAGGAAAGGGGGAGAGTTAGTGCCATTAACGAGAACGGTCACTTAAGAACGATTACAATGTGTTAAACTGGCGAGTTGGTAAAAGTTTGACATGGTGGGTGTAATAGCTTCAGCTAAAGTCCTGTCGTGTCTGTTCCTTTTATCATCCTCGTTTTCGAAGCTGTTACACCCACCATGTCAAACTTAAAAACGAGTTAATCCAAGTCAAAAAACGAGAGTCAATGTTCACAGTACTAAGTTTGTACAATAACAGCCTGCGTGAAACCTTATCAAATGCTTTAAAGAAATCCAAATGTATGCGGTTAACCGGTAATGAACGACCAAGAGATGCCTGAAGGGTATGCGTAAGTGGCAATAGCTGGGTTTCGCACGAGAATAGTTTTCGAAGGCCATGCTGAGCAGGAGAAAATATTGTATGGGAACTAAGAACATTAACGAGATGAAAATAGATTGTATGTTCTAGAAGTTTGCAAGGGACACTTGTTAAAGAGACTGGATTCGTCCCCATCTTTATGGATAGGAATCACCCTCCCCAGCTTCCAGTATTCTTGAAGGATACCGAGCTCGAGTGATTGACAAAATAGTTTTGTTAGAATAACAGAGGAATACATAGTAGTGTTTCTTGTTTTTTTCTCAGAAAGTTCGAGTTAATATTATCAATTCCACACGATGACGATAGCTTAAGTTTGGCGATAATATTCAAGATACGGGCACATTCTATATCAATAAAATTTATAGCACCAAAATTGTGTTGAGGAACATCAGGATCGGAAGAATTGGTTAAATTCGAAAATTACTTTACGAATAATTCGTTTAGCACAGATGAACACTCATTCGCCGCTACGATTTCACCATCATCGTTGTTTAGCACTACAACAGGTCTCCCAGAGGAATAAACAATGTTCCAAAGTTGTCGATGGTTGTTGCGAAACTTGGTGTGTAGTGTGCATTTGAAAAAACGGAACGTGGCCTCAGCAATGGATGCTTTATATATTGTTGCAGAAGAATAATATGCTGCCCAACGGTGCTCTGAGTGAGAAAACACAGATAACTTTGCTGCACGAAAATTTTTTTTATTTCGATTTGAGAGTCTTCTGAGCGTCTGGTTGAACCACGGGGAGCGAGTGTAGTTTCGTATTGTTCGTACAGGAACAAAACCATTCGTAAGGGAAGCAACTTCTTTGTATACCATCTAGTTAGCTTCAGCAGAACGCTCGGAAAAATAGCAGAGATAGCCACTTAAAACAAGCCTCAATTCACGATTAATGACTCCAATATCAGCTCTAGCATAGTCAAATATCTGTTTGATTTGCAGTGGAGAGCGACACTCTGGAACATTAAAAACAAAAATGAGCAGTGAATGATCACTGAGACCAGGCAGTTACGTGAGAGACGATAAGAACTCGTATGACGTCGTCAGCAGTAGGTCCAGCACCGCGGCCGAAGAACTATTAATCCGTGTGGGCTGTGTAACAACCTCAGTGAATTTAAAATACGCGCACAAATTAAAAAAAAAGGAAACGTCAATGCATTCCGCGGAAAACGTACATAAACAAGGGCCGTCGTTTGACCATGTTATATTTCGGTAATTAAAGTCACCTAAGAGTGAACCCGGAACGTCAGGGAAACGGACTGTGACTGCACTGACGACGTCATGAAGGTCTGAAGGAAATTTAGAAAATTTTTAAGGAGGACAATAGCAAACATCCTAAATATATTTGCGATTATTCAAACAAATGCAGACCCGCACTGTAACTAGTTCCGTGGCAACGTTGAGAAACCTTAATGAAATATGATCAGCCACAGCAATCGTAACACCGCCGCCACTTTTACCATATCTTTCTTGCCAGTAAATATTAAACTTCTTTGAGAGTGGAGAAGTTCACTGTTGCAAATCCTACTCGTCAGCCACGTTTCTGTCAAAAAAGCGATGCTAGCATTTAGCGAGTCAATTATTGAACAAAGGTCGACCCGTGTATTGATCACACGTATAATGTGTGTAAAAAGAATCGACAGTTGACCAGATGACGATGTCTGAATAGAGTCACATCCCCTCGCAACGCGCTACAACGTAGCTGCTGCAAGACTGTCGTTTCCTGTTTGGTCATACTAACAATGGAGGGGGCGGACGAACCGCCGTTGTGCTGGTCTGCTCGTGGGACAGTATCAGTAAGCGAATCATAAAGGTAGTATGTTTGGCCAATAAAAAGTTTGTTGTACCGGAGTTTGAAAGTGGCGTTTTGAGATGTTCCGAATTGAAGAAGTTTCTCTCTTCCTTGTCCGGCCGCTAGACGGAAATCCTGGTTTACTGTACTTCCAGCGTTTTCAGCGTTGAGCGGAACGATAAATCCTTGTTCTTTTTTTTCTTTTGATGTAGGACGTGAACTTCACAATAACCGGTCTGCATGGGCCGTCCGAGAAATTTTCTAACCTATGTGCACGACCGATGCTCTCGAGGGTTATTTGTGGGTCAACTGAGCGGGATAGTATTTCAATAATTATATTCCCTGTATGTGCCCACGTCTCCGATCTTGAATCCCATGTTACTCTATGAAAAAAAAAATGATATTATCGCGCCTCGACCTATCTTCAAAGCTAACTGAACAACTTTGCAAAACCGCATTGTCTCCTTGCAGTTTTGATTACCTCGCGTGTGTCAGCGAGTTCTTTCCGGATATCAGTTATTAACGATTCGACGAAATCAATTCTTTAGCCAACTACCTAAATTTTACTTTCGAGTTGCATTTGGTTAGCCTTGAATTTGTTAACCGTTCGAGTCAGGCTGCACTGACCTTCTTCTATCTTAACTGAGCGTGCGGAAAGATCCTGGAGAAGCTTCAGCATGTCAGCGAACTGTTTTGCCTGAACTTCCGATATCAGGCCCGGATTCAGTTTAACGTCACCAACTAAGAGCAGTAAGACACAGCGTACGGAAGAAGCACAGTCGGCAACAATGCATAACAACACGATGTCACCTCACGTCACAGTTTACGTGAAGTTATGTTACGTGACATGATGCCAGGTCACTTTACTCGGCAGCATGACGTCACAGTTTCCCGTGACGTCACGTCACAATGCAACGTCAAATCGTCAACCGAAGTCAAGGTATCACGTGGGTCACGTGATATCAGGTGACGTGACACCATGATGTCACGTTCCACTGAGGCTACACATGGGCGCGGTCAAGGGGCTTGGCCTTACGAGTGCTATTCCTTTAAAACAAATGGCCCGCAGTCGAGAGTATACCAGTGTGGATGGGCAACATTCCCGAAAGGAACGCCACCCTCGATGGTGTGCAGAGTGGTTGGACGTAGTAGTTGTTGAGGATGATTCCGTCGGCAGCAAGAACATCCATGTTCGGGGTCGGTATCTGGGGAGATCCGTGAAAGCTAACGTCGTCCCATCCCTGGAAGTACGCCAAACCATCCTCAGAAATTAGCAAATGGGCTGAAGATTCTGTAGTTCAGAGCAAAAGCTCGGTGAAATCGTAACCACCACCAAGTGGATTCCACCCCATTTTCATGCAGAATTTGAGGCAACACCGCCATGGTCCTAAAGCGGTATTAACGCGAGGAAGAAATTCCGAAGAATTGTCCTCGACGCGCGAATCACGCGATGAAAACGCCGAGGCCCATAGACACATCTGTGTTTGATCACGAGGCATTCAGTTTCTGCGGGCGGCCGCAGAACGTTGCGGAGAGCGTTTGCGCAAACCTTGTTCACAGTTGCGTTCAAACGCAGTCGGCCGCTGTCAAGAGCTCATAAACACGCGCTACCGTCGCTTGCGGCTCAACAATAGTAAGCAAAAACCACGGCTACATGGCGGACGTTCGGCTACAGCGCCGGCGTGGGCAGACGTCTGGGGAGATCTCGCTTGCTTCCAGCTTAATCCATCGTAACCTCGGAATAACCATTTCCGCAAAACCCCTGCTCCACACCGGGAAAAAGCAAGCTCCGTCTCCGAACGGGAAACCGGACGCACATCGCCGATTGGAGTAGGCAAGCACGTAACCGTCCGTTACTTTTTCTTTTCTCGGCTTCTGATTGGTCTACATAAAACTTGGTGAGCGCAGCCGCTTTCGATGTTGAGCACGGTTCTACTCACTTGCGGTGCATTAAGCCCCATACGAACATTTGCATTTGAAAGCTTTCGAGTGTGGATCGGTGACCTTGCCTCCAGGAGGGGTCGCTTGAGCTACGACGCGCGCCGTCCCTCAACATCCTGTAGCGCGACGCAGGGGAGAAGAGACTAGCTCAACTTTCCAGAGCGTTGCGTTATGGTAGACCAATCAGAAGCGAAGAAAAAAGGGAGGGTCACGTGATCACTCGCGCCGGTCAACGGGGAGTATCCGGTTCTTCATTCGGATACACCTTGTGTTTCTAGTCTAGGGCAGCGGTGGGGACTGCGGGAAGAGGTTTTTCCAAAGCTGTGACGCTGCAAGCGGGACAGAAGTCCTAAAAACAGCGGGATCGTCCCAAAATCGGCAACTTCAACGCTATCACCGGATGACGCCATGTAGCCTCGGATTTTTTCTACCATTGGTGAGCCTCTAGCGACGATAGAACGTTCTTATTGGCTCTTGACTGCGGCCGACTGTGTGTCAACGCAGTTGCATGGTCAAGCTTAGAGAAATGGTTCTTCGCAACGCTACACGCCCACCTGCCGCTACTGTTTTCTCAGCGCTCGAACGAAAATGTCCTCGTGGGCCTTCAGGCTTTGGCTATGCGGCGCTGTGGTGTCAACTCAGGAGCGGATGGAGGAAGGGAGGGATGCTCGGGCAGTAAAAATAATCCCGTTTGGCAGCGTTCCAGGTTGTTTTTAATTGTAGTTTTTTTTTCAACCGCTTTTATGTCAAGCGTAGAGACCGTTATGGGCCATAAGCACATTCGCGTATGAAGGCGTTTGAGTGCGGAACGGCGTCCTTGCGGCAGGAAGCGGTTACTAGCATTCTTGTTTCCCCTGATGGCGGCGAGCCAACGAGACATGTGGATTTAAAAAGGAGATCGTTGACGCCGTGCGGTTTAAGTCTGCCCCTTTTTCTTCTGAACATTTGTCTCTCAGTGATGTAATTCGTCTGAGTCATTTTGTGACAGCTCTTGGAGAAGGCAAAAAACAATTTCGGAGCAGCAAAAAATATGTTTAAATCATTAGTGGACAGTTCGTTTTCATTTTTACAACTGCTAATAAAATGCTAACATAATTGTGTCGGCCTGTCTAACCAAAAGGCAATGTCAATTTTGCCTTCTCACTAACGTGCAAGCTATGGCGAACAAAGTTTGCACAGAAGAAGCGATTCCCTTAAACACAGAACTAGAGTTTATTTGCGTGAAGACGCACCAGCCACGGTGACAACACGACGAGAGATGAATGACAGAATAAACGGCTGTGAAACGTTAGTTCTCTCTTTCAGGATCACAGTCGTTTCTTTTTCAGGTTCCAGTGGCTCCACTGGGAGGCAGACAGATACGTCCTAAAAAAAAAAACGCTTCATATGTAAAGGGTGATTTTAAATCATAGTAACTCCTCTTTTCAGCTTCGTTCCGTTTCTAAGTTTTTTTTTATTTCTTTGAACCTTTACACTGCTATGAGTAAACACCAAGGTGTCATGCAATTGACCCGTTTCGGCCTTCGAATATTGATGGCGTAAACATTTTTCTTAATGAGCTCTGTCCCGTGGCACTCTGTTTACAAGCGACTCACATCAATGACAACCACACACCGATATTACGTCGTCACTGGGATTTTAGGACGGACCGCTTTCCCCCCCCAATCCTTCGGTGGTGTTGCAGTGGTGGTGCAGAGTGGGATTTTGTGGGCTCCAGTTTCTCTTCAAACAGGACTTGAGGCAGTGGCAGTTCATGTCCTTTTTAATCGTCTCATCCCCCTTGTATGCTCTACCTTCCACCTAACAATCCACTGCATTTCCATGAACTCCAATGATTGTAGACCAGCTACAAAATCCTTTTTTTTAATCTTTGGGGCTTTTAATGCCCACCACATGTTAGGGGGATGTTCTCCTAAAGATTCCCATGGTGGAGTTATTAAAAGGCTCTTATTATCATCCGGGCTCTGCCTTTTGGATAAGAAAACTTTTTATCTCTGCTCATAAAACCTTCACATAAATATATATTTCCATATCATAACCATCTTTAGTTCCAAGGTTTTCAAAGAACATTTTAAATATTCCTTTCGGAAGCGATCACTTCCCCAAAATATTAAAACAAATTATACGCATTCCTTCGCTTTCGACCCACCTTTCAAAGTGTAAGTTGGAGAAGGCCGACAGGGCTCTATTTGGTTCAGAAGCTGTATTTGATTGATTCATATTTACTAGTATATCTGCAGAGGAGGTGACAATTTATATCACTGAATGTTTCATAAATGCCGCTCAATCCTCTGTCCCTGAAACCTCTGGTAATCCTCCCGGGAAACGCAAACCTTAGTGGAACAAATAGTGACGAGCCAATCAAAAGAAACAGAATAGGTCTTGGGGAATTTTCCGCCGATATTCGGCCGCTCTTAATTGGATTGAATTAAAAAAAAAAGCAGGGCCAAGGCTCGGTGAACCAGAAAACAGGCCAAAAAGGCATCGTGCGTTAAATATAAGTCACCTTTAAATTGCTTTGTTTTGTTGAAAGAAGAGGGGGAGCACCTACGAAAATCCGAGGAGATTATCAATCAGTATCGCTCAATGATCAAGAAAATATTCTTGGATAACACATACAGGTTATCAGTAGGTCCTCTATGTTTAGTTTAAAGTATAAGAAATACCAGTGTGCTGCTGAAAAACAGCCAATCTCTTTGTTTAGATCTGTCACTGTTTAAAACAACAAACCATTCACTATGTGTGAACTTGATGTTTCACTTGCTACAAAAAAAGCAGGCTGCACCAGGCCCACACAAGATTCATTTCGAAATGCTTAGGCACCTGACCCCTGAGTCACTTCGCAATTTGCTGACTATTTTAATCACTCATAAAAATAAGCTGCCTTCCTTTATTGATGCAAATGTGCTCATGTTTTACTTCATTTAAAAACATGGTAAAGAATCCTCCATCCCTACAAGCTACCGTCCCATCACACTCACTACTTGCCTAGGGACGGTATATGAGAGGCTCCTAAACCGGAACCTTATGTGTTATTTGGAGGCTGATAACGTGTTTTTTTTTTATATTAACCAGTGTGGATTTTGAGAAGGAAAATTAACCACAAATCATTTGGTTTGTTTAGAAGCCTTCATTCGCGAGGCACATGTACACCGACAGTACTGTGTCTCGGTATTTTTGCCTACAGAGGCTTATGTTACCGCATGGAGGAAGGTTAACCTTGGGGATCTGTGCGACCGCGGCATACGTGGGCAATTGCTTTAATGCATACAACATGTTTTAACCAAACAAACCTTTCAGGGTCGCTTGAGCCGCACACTGTCAGATGCTTTTTCTCAGGCAAATCGGGTCCCTCAAGGAGGGGCCATAAGTGTTACTCTGTTCGTAGTTAAAAACTACAATCTTGCAAAGGTGATAACACAATCAGTATCTTATTCTCTCTATCTATACGACCTGCAGACCTATTCTCTTCATATAACCCCTGCAATTGCGAAGGGCAACTACAACTTACAACCAACAGGATAAGCAAATAGGCAGTTGAAAACGGTTTCAAGTTTTCACACAGAAATAAAAACTGTTTAGTTTCCCTTTTCATTGCGCCGGGGTTTGTTTTTAAACTCTCTTTTGCGTCTCAATTACGTAAACACATCTGTTCAAAAGCCACACAAATTTCACGCTGTAATCTTTGACAATAAGCTTAATTTTGTGCCCCGTTCGAAAGAGTTGAAACTATAATGCTTAAGTTCTTCAAATGTTTTTTTTTAAAAGGTGTTGTTCTACATTTTATGGGGTTCGAGCGGGTTTGCCTTTTACAAATATACAACTCCTTAGTTCGGTCTCGCCTTGATGACGGTTCAGTCTTCTATGCTTCAGCACGAGCATCTACTTTGAAAGTGCTAGATCCAGTTCACCACTTAGGGCACCGGCTTGCCTCAGGTGCATTTTGCACATCGCCTGTTCAAAGCTTATATACCGACACGCAACAGATGTCGATTGAAAAGCGCAGACAGTATCTAAGTCTTTCCTATGCTTACACGGTATTGACTCTATCCTGATTCACAACACCGAGCATACAGTGCAGTTCATATATTTCGTTTCTCTTGACTTAAAAAAAAAACAAAAAAAAAACAAAACAAGCCGAGCATTGTACGGTTATCAACTTTTGCATTTATTGTTTTAGTGTTTCTCTTCTTGTCCCATTTCATGATGTTGCCTGCTAAATTAACAGGTACAAACTTGCTCCTTTGGACGAAGTCCCAATTTCGAGCGACTGGACACTTCCAAAATACGTTTGGGGGTCGTCTCCCTACAGGTTTTCCACCAGGAGTTCCTTTCCTTGAGACATATTAATTTTACATTGAACTTTATACCGATGGGTCGAAATCCTCGTCATCTGTTGGCTGGGCAGTTTTTTCTGCTTCCTTCATGAAAGCTTTGGCAACTCTGTGGCATTTTACTAGCTCTTGACCATTTACCAGACAACCATATAAGGAAAGCTATTCTCTTTGTCGGTTCTCAATGCTTGTTACTGGCCGTTTCCTCCCGTCCTACAAAGAATCTTATTACCCTACATGTATGAAGTATGAGGAATTCACTAAAACCATCAGACACTACATTAGCAGACGACATTTTGACTCTGCCGAATAAAAACAGCGTCTACTTTGACAGCTCGTTCCAATGGTCACTTCCATCGCCGATTTGAATACCCTCACACTCAACGTTCAGCGGAAGCTGACGTTACACCTAAGACAAATCTGAGTCAACTAGCTCACCATGTCATCCGCAAGCATGAATATAATGTGTGGGCGTGACCTCGATGCTGATGATCCCAGCACAATAAAAGCCAGCAGAAATATCATTGGAAATGAAGTGTTCTGGAAAGAGAAATTTGGGAGCGGCCTTTACCTTTTGAAGTGCAATAATGCATAAAGTGCGGTATTTAAGAAGGTATTATTTTAATTTTGTTAGATGACTATATAAAGGCTTGTATAGTATACAGGGCGCGGCCGTAAAAACTTTCACATTTCGGACACAGAAATCGAATTTCAAACTTAGATACCTGAAATTTGGCACACGACCGTCATTTATTCCAAAGGTTTTTGCCTATTTTTTTAGACGTCAACTCGGGAGTGGCGAATTATTAGGAAAGATAACAAAATTGGCATACGTGCATTTGCTATGGCCTATACCCGCCCGTCCGCCGTCTGCAATCTGGTTCGCGACGCCGCTCCTAGGTGGCGCATGAACGCAAACGTGCGGGAAACGCCGCACGAAAGGCTGGCGTCGGGCAAGATAATCGCGATGAAAAGTGATTTTCACAAATTATATGAACGATTTAGCCCTTTTACTTGAAATTTAGAGACTGGTGGACGCCCTAGTTTAATGATGATGATATTCTTTATTGTAGAAGGGATGGCGCTATGGCCTCAGTGGGGAAGGGGGCTAGAGAAGCACAAGTTCACATTCTGCGGTCGACGCCAGTCGAGCGCTCAAACTTCCATAACGAGCAACGAGGTAAAGGGCCTTAGAGTTATAAACTAGTATACCGTTCATCAGGCAAAAGTGACCCCCAATTGGCCGCCGCCATGTTGTACGAATTTGACCACTAGACACGTGACCAGGCCAAATCTGTGACGTAACCAGACCAAATCTCTGGCGTCACCGAAAAGATGGCAGCGCCCAGTGCGAGTCGGAAGCGATGTGGGCGTCGATCGGAGTGTGTGGATTTCGTGTGCGGAATTCGGTTTTTCAAGGTTTTGTGTGCTCTCTCGCGTAGAAATAACGTAAAGTACGAGGGAATGAGGCTTTTCGTTTTTATTTCATTCAGGGTAAGCCAGATTCGGTCCCGTGCTTCTCGTACGGGCTCGGATCACTACCGACCGGCGCTGCTTCGGACATCGCTCGGTCGTTCGAGTTTAAAATATCCGCAATCGTTAACCACGGGAGCTCCTCGATAATCGCTGTGTCAAAGGATACGTCGAACGCATCCGGAACGCGGAGTCTAAAGGTACGTTGGACGTAACCAGAACGCGGAGTTCTAACGGTACGGCGGACGTGTCAGGACAATTTTCTTAGCTCGACGGTCAAGATTCGCATTTGAGGCACCGAGAGAAGCGTTACAATCTCAGAACTGCTCGGTGCTGAGCTAACAACGGACCACGTCACTACGTGATCCGTAGTGACGTGAAAAAGACCGACGTCGGTCACTCCGGGCGGACGGCGGCTCCCGCCTGCCGGGTGCCTACTGTGATGGGTTGACAGTCGTGTACGCAGAACTGTACCAGCTTCTCTTATAGTTACGTTATTTTCGAGCAGCTTCCCGATCACTAAACCCCGCAAACGCGCGCCGAACTTTCTAAATGTGTCTACCAACCTGGAAAACCTTGAATTCCCAGGGAATTTCGGATCATCTGGACAAGTCAGGGAATCATTCAAAAAGTGGACTAAATAAGGGTAGACGACCAGTGAAAGCGGCATGGCGGTTGCTCGTCGGCATGGCCATGCTGAATGACATTGATGAAATGTCACCCTTCGACTCTAAAACTCAAGGAATTTGATCAAAATAGTCAGGGAAAAACCTGGAAAAGTTGGGGAATTTGAAATCAGTAATTAGCTAGACACAATGTTTGATTTTCTTGACACTCCACGCGTTTTTACACACGACAGGCACACGCCCGTGTAACACACGGCGGCCAGGCCAAGCGGCTGCCGGCCACTTATCCATGTTTGATAAGGCACAAGCGTGGATTGCTTTCGGACTGCTGCAAATACACCGGCGGGAGCGTCCGGCCGCAGTCTGACTGCCCACGCTAGGACATCCGACGCAGACTCCGCGTCCCAGGTGCGTCAGACGTATCTTTAGACACGGCGCCTGATAATAGTAGTGAATAGGGTCACGTTCAGTGCGCAAGTCACTTTATTACACTCGGAGAGCAGAATTTAATTCCCATTGCGCAGGTAGTTCCCCAGCTAGCCATGCACTTGAAAACTACGTTGCACTCTTTCTGGAAGCAAGCTTTGCGGGACCCCTCCGCCCTTGTGCACTCATTCGCAGGTCGTGTCGCCTTTGCTCACGTAACTCCCGCAGGACCGGCGAGTTGCCGAGCCGCTGCAGCCCCGGCGTCGCTCCGTTCAAACGAGAAGAGGCTCACGTTGGTCGTCGGGCAACACACTGGAGGGACCCAAAGCTCGCAGCCTCCTTGGTGCACGCAAGACGAGGCTGAGCAGAGCTCCAAGCTCTTCTGACGCTCATGTGCACTCCCACGAGACAGGTGTCGCACCCCGATTCCTAGAGATGTGGTCGCACTGGCAGTCTTGTCGGTCCTTCAGAAGGCGCAAATGCGACGTAGAAAGAGCAGACAATATTTATGCGCGCTCAAATTTTTTTGTAGCGCTGAAGCACGCTCAACGAGGACGCTGGACGACGTCGCTTCCGCGCCTTCTGAATTTCGTTTACAATCCCCAATACCCTTGAATTGTGTTTTTTCCTGCGGTAAAAATTGATTTTTAAAAATAATCTGAACTGTTCAAACCATTTGATCACCGTTGTATTTACTTTGCAGTCCGTAAACATAGCAGACGACTTTTGGCGCGCGTCTTTTCGGTTCAGATTTTGACAGCTCGTCTTGCTCCGCCACTTTGCTAACCGAGAAAAATAATCAAACGACCCTAAAAACAAGATCATGCCGAAAACCTGCGCCGATATTGGTTGTGCCAACAGGGGTAGCCAGGACTTGGGGATCTCGTATCATAGGTAAGTTTCTTAGTCCTTGAAGTCAACCTGGTCACACCGTTCGTTTTGCTGGCCATGCAAACATGTTGAGACTGTTTGACGTGGCGTGCATTTCTCTTCCGTCCCCTCGAGTGCTAGAAGATCCGTGGCTCGCCCTCCTGCGCACATATATAGTGCTCTACAAGGAAAGCAGCTTGTAAGCTGATCCCACTGCCAAAACTTCACTTAGATTCATGTCTCCCGCAGGAAGATATGTGGTTCCCTACAAAAGTATGGTATTCTTGTTGCTAGTTTTCGAGAGCAGGGCGATTTGAATAAATGAGCACATACCTTAACCTACTGTTCCTCAGAGTGACTCGAAGAGGTGGTCAGTCTGCGAGATACCAGATTCTTGTTCATTTATGCACTTAGAATGTGCCTAAAACTGTCTCATCCAGATGGCTTGGTACATTTCTCTTTGCATGCAAAAAAAAAAAAGGTTTCACACTTGCTTCTTTATACCATCACAGGTTCCCACTGAATGATCCGGAACTCCCCAGGGCATGGATAGAGAAGCTGCCCTGCCGAGGCTGGAAGATCAGTACATGGTCCAAGTTGTGCTCACTGCACTTTGCGGACAACTGCCTCTACCAGCTGACCAATAAGACATACCTCAGGCAAGGAAGTGTGCCAACGGTGTTCAGCTCTCCAGCAAGCAAGACAAAACGGTCACCTCGGAAGCGATCAAGATCGCAGTCTGACGAGGCCTTCCTTCTGTGCCAGCGACCGAAGCACAGGCATAGGTATGAATAGAGCAAGTTTCATTGCAGCAGATCACAATTTGTTTATTGCCTCCAAATCATTGTTGCAGATGCATTACATGAGGGGGATGGGTTCCATGGAGCTCTAATAAACTAGCATGCTCACTGTTTGCACTTGACAACACTGCACATAAAGAAGAAAATGTCAGTAAACAATGACAAGGTAAAATTACACATGATGCAGACTCCAGTCTTCAGGTACTTCGGGCGACTAGTTGCACAATTTGCAAAGCTGTGTCTCTTGTATCTGAAAGTGGTGGTCAACGAATCACTCCAAAAGTGGCATCTTTGGGATCAAGTTGATAGGTTTCAGTAAAACATTCAGGTTCTTTGCAACACCTTCAACCAGCACCATTATAATAATTCCATGGCATGCAGTATGCTTTTTACAATCATTCAATCATAAGTGGGTTCCGTGTTTTCGGTATACACCGATATACATAAAAACATGACCTCCGAACGATTTTTCTTGAAATCTGCAAAAACTGAAAGAACCCGAATTGAGCTTGCTTTGAAGAGAAATCGCACTTTCCACGGCAGGGAACCTTTATAAACAACTGTACTTGTGTTGAACCAGAACACCGACCGCACTGAACTGTCCGCGAGGCTGCTCTCTTTCTTTGGAAATTGTTTTTATGTGCTCCATTTAGCAATGAATAGTGCATATAATGTTGCGTCTCCTTGAAACGTCACGAATATGCATTTGCTTTTACCACATAAGCCCCGTTGAACCCCGATGTTTAGTCGATATCAAAAATAGACACCGAAAAACTCAAAATTCGAGAGAATGAATAAGCACCAAAAAATCACCCCCATTTTGAAAAAAAAAAACTACGAGGGCACCTAAGCTTTCTTTCATGATGTGAGAATGCGTGAGCATTACCTTTGGCCGAGTTATATTGATGTCAATGAGCTAGGTTGAAGCAACGAATAGCACACTAGTTTTACGATCATAAGAGCCTAGGTTTGAAACCGGGCAGGGGATAATTTATTTCTCGGTTTATTTTTTGTTTGATCACGTGATTAATAAGTCACGTGACCAAAATGATAACGTGAGCAGAGATGTTTGTTTTTCTTGTATTTTCTTTAGTTTTTCTTTTCCCTTGGATTGCGTTGCATTGGTCACGGCTTTTGGACACAACTTTTGGTTACGGCTTTTGGCTGCACCCTTTGATCACGGCTCTTTTTTCGCTCACTGAGCCAGGTAATGCTCACGGATTAAGAATACCCAAAACATGGAACCTTATTCATAAGTCAGAACTCCCAGCACCCCCCTTTTTGTGGGTCAGTGCCACTTCTGGCCCACGCATAAAAGGTGTGGTAACATATCACACTGCACTGTATAACCTGCCAACAATGCATGCACTGGCACACAGTCTTGTGGAATACAGGCAGTCTTGAATGTCACTGCTCGTTGTTCTGCTGACAGGTCTCACCCTCCAGAGAGGCAGCCTGGATCGACGACTGATCAGCTAACCCAAAGAGAGGCCCAAGCTGCCACTGGTTCTGGAAGCAGTGTAGAGCTGGTTAGTTCCCCCTCTCAGGCTATGACGTCAGAGACTCCCCCTGAAGCTGTGTTCATGCGACGCAACACTTCCTCCGGTGACCACTCGTACGCAGCTGTGTCACCACGACTGCACAGGGTCCTGGCCACGAGTAGGCACAAGCTGCAGAAGGCGAGGAAACTGTTGAAACAGGCAAAGAAGAAGATCAATCGGAAGACGGCCAGGATTAGGAAGCTGAACACGTTGCTCCGTGAACTGAGGACACGACTTCCTAAGCCAGCAGTTGACATAGTTGACAATGCATTCACCAACACAATGCGCAACCTCGTCTTAAAAAGAGTCAGGCACAACAAAAACGCATGTACAGAGGATGTGCGCAAGTTTGCCCTCACGCTCCATTTTTACTCGGCAAAGGCATACAGCTTTCTGCGAAAGCATGTCAAGCTACCACACCCAAGCACTCTGCGGAAATGGGCGGCGGTGGTTGATGCACGACCAGGATTCACCCAGCAGTCCTTTGACAAAGTTGCACAGGAAGCCCAAAAGGGACCTCTTTTCGTCAGCCTGATGGTCGATGAGATGGGAATAAAAAGACAAACAGACTGGGATGGTAAAGAAGTCGTCGGGTACTGTGACCTGGGTCACGGCATCATCCGCAACGACTGCGTCACCTTTGCAAAGCACGCACTTGTATTTTTGGCGGTGGCAGTCAACCGAAACTGGAAGATCCCCCTGGGCTACGCCCTCATCGATGGTCTGGACGGCAACGCTCGCGCCAACCTGGTACGGGAGTACATCATCAAACTGAAGGATGCTGGAGCAAAGTGTATAAGTGTGACCTGTGACGGGACAAACTGCAACATTACCATGCTCACAGCGCTCGGAGTGCGCTTCGCTCAGCCGATGAAGAGCTGGTTCGCGCATCCATCGGACCCCAACAGCAGGGTCCACGCTGTCTTGGACGCCTGCCATATGCTAAAGCTCATGCGCAACCTGCTGGCCGAGAAAGGGTGCATCAGAGATGGGGCAGGTAGGGTCGTGGCCTGGCGGTACCTTGCGGCCTTGGACAACCTGCAGCAGCAAGAAGGCCTTCATACAGCCAACAAGCTCCGAAAGCAGCACATTGACTTCGAGAGACAGAAGATGAAGGTGTCACTGGCAGCCCAAACCTTGAGCCGGTCCGTCAGCTGCGCCTTGCTGTTTTGCAAGGAAAAGGGTATCCAAGGCTTCGAGGGTGCTGAGGCGACTGCCAAGTTTGCCGCAGCAGTCGATGACATATTCGACCTGACGAACTCATGTCATCCACTTGGTCGTGGAAGCAAATGTCCCATTCGTGCCAGCAACCAAGTCACCATTCTGGAAAGGATTGAGCAAGCTTCACGCTACCTTCGAGCCCTGAAAGACGTAACGGGCAAGCCGTTGAGCCAAGGGGCAAGGAAGACTCCAGTCCTCGGTTTCCTACTTGTCCTTGATTCCATCAAAGGTCTGGCAGAAGACCTGGTCTGGAGCCCCAGTCCGGCACTCAGGTGCCTGCTGACGCGAAAGCTCAGTCAGGACCACCTTGAGCTGTTTTTTGCCACTGTACGCAACAGGACGGGTAACAACAACAACCCCACAGCGCTAGAGTTCCGGTCAGCATACCGAAAGTGCTTGCTCGCCAACGTCCTGCCTTCAACTTGCGGCAACTGCCAGGTCGATGGCACCGAGACGCTTCTCGTAAGCTCGTCGGCGCAGCACCAGCAAGATCAGAGAAGGGCTGAGGATGCAAGAGGCGAAAAACTGTCTCCTACAAGCCGCTTTCAGAATTCGCCGAATGTGTTGTAGAGTACATTGCTGGAAACGTGGCAGTCAACTTTGCAAAAATTACCAAGTGCCCAGAGTGCTCTAAGATCGCACTTCTTACAAGAGCCAAGTGCGACCTTATACTGATCAAGGATGCTGGTGGGCTCCACAGCCCCTCACAGGACATCCTGGGCTTGTGCAAGATAGCGGAGAAGGTGCTTCGTAGGCACTTTGACAAGGCGGCCAAAGGAGGTCGAAACTGGCTACAAAGACTGCAGACAGAGGCAATGGCCATCATCTTCATGACCCCGCTGTTTAAGAGGTTTGACCACCTCTTCTTGGCACAGACAATCGACAACCAGTCCCACTGCGCAATTATGGTCAAGACAATGCTGGAATACTTCTTCAAGCTGCGAATTCACCACATGTGCCGTCAGCAGAGTGCGGCAGAAAGAGGTCGCACCGTCCGACAGTTCTTGACGAAGTTGGTAATCTTTCGCGGACATTGATAAGGTCACGGCTCCACTGCAGCACCAAGGCATTTTCACTCAAGTGTCAGCTCTGTCGTGAAAACTGCACCCAAAACAGCTCTGCAGGCTCCATGTAACATAATCACTAGGGACGATGACTTAAAGAGCAAAGAGTGCCAAGCATGGAGCCAGAGATGGACAAGCAACATGGCAAGGTTGGTTTATAGAGCTCATATGACACTCAACTGGGGGCCGAATGGGGCTCATATGTGAACTCGCTGCCCTGCCACCTGCGGGAGCTACGTGAGCAAAGGCGACACGACCTGCGAATGGGTGCACAAGAGCCTCCCGAAGCTTGCTTCCAGAGAGAGTGCGACGTCGTCTTCAAGGAAGTGACTAGCTGGGGAACTACCTGCGCAAGAGGGATGGAATTCTGCTTTCCGGCACTCCTCGACGACCCCCGAGGACCAACAAGACTGCCAGTGCGACCACATCTCTAGGAATCGGGGTGCGACACCTGTCTCGTGGGAGTGCACATGAGCGTCGGAAGAGCTTGGAGCTCTGCTCAGCCTCGTCTTGCGTGCACCAAGGAGGCTGCGAGCTTTGGGTCCCTCCAGTGTGCTGCCCGACGACCAACGTGAGCCTCTTCTCGTTTGGACGGAGCGACGCCGGGGCTGCAGCGGCTCGGCAACTCGCCGGACCTGCGGGAGTTACGGGAGCAAAGGCGACGCGAACTGCGAATGAGTGCACAAGGGCGGAGGGGTCCCGCAAAGCTTGCTTCCAGAAAGAGTGCAACATAGTTTTCAAGTGCATGCCTAGCTGGGGAACTACCTGCGCAACGGGAATTAAATTCTGCTCTCCGAGTGTAATAAAGTGACTTGCGCACTGAACGTGACCCTATTCACTACTATTATCAGGCGCCGTGTCTAAAGATACGTCTGACGTACCTGGGACGCGGAGTCTGCGTCGGATGTCCTAGCGTGGGCAGTCAGACTGCGGCCGGACGCTCCCGCCGGTGTATTTGCAGCAGTCCGAAAGCAATCCACGCTTGTGCCTTATCAAACTTGGATAAGTGGCCGGCAGCCGCTTGGCCTGGCCGCCGTGTGTTACACGGGCGTGTGCCTGTCGTGTGTAAAAACGCGTGGAGTGTCAAGAAAATCAAACATTGTGTCTAGCTAATTACTGATTTCAAATTCCCCAACTTTTCCAGGTTTTTCCCTGACTATTTTGATCAAATTCCTTGAGTTTTAGAGTCGAAGGGTGACATTTCATCAATGTCATTCAGCATGGCCGTGCCGACGAGCAACCGCCATGCCGCTTTCACTGGTCGTCTTCCCTTATTTAGCCCACTTTTTGAATGATTCCCTGACTTGTCCAGATGATCCGAAATTCCCTGGGAATTCAAGGTTTTCCAGGTTGGTAGACACATTTAGAAAGTTCGGCGCGCGTTTGCGGGGTTTAGTGATCGGGAAGCTGCTCGAAAACAATGTAACTATAAGAGAAGCTGGTACAGTTCTGCGTACACGACTGTCAACCCATCACAGTAGGCACCCGGCAGGCGGGAGCCGCCGTCCGCCCGGAGTGACCGCCGTCGATCTTTTTCACGTCACTACGGATCACGTAGTGACGTGGTCCGTAGTTAGGTCAGCACCGAGCAGTTCTGAGATTGTAACGCTTCTCTCGGTGCCTCAAATGCGAATCTTGACCGTCGAGCTAAGAAAATTGTCCGGGCACGTCCGCCGTACCGTTAGAACTCTGCGTTCTGGTTACGTCCTACGTACCTTTAGACTCCGCGTTCCGGATGCGTTCGACGTATCCTTTGACACAGCGATTATCGAGGAGCTCCCGTGGTTAACGATTGCGGATATTTTAAACTCGAACGACCGAGCGATGTCCGAAGCAGCACCGGTCGGTAGTGATCCGAGCCCGTACGCGAAGCACGGGACCGAATCTGGCTTACCCTGGATGAAATAAAAACGAAAAGCCTCATTCCCTCGTACTTTACGTTATTCCTACGCGAGAGAGCACACAAAACCTTGAAAAACCGAATTCCGCACACGAAATCCACACACTCCGATCGACGCCCACATCGCTTCCGACTCGCACTGGGCGCTGCCATCTTTTCGGTGACGCCAGAGATTTGGTCTGGTTACGTCACAGATTTGGCATGGTCACGTGTCTAGTGGTCAAATTCGTACAACATGGCGGCGGTCAATTGGGGGTCACTTTCGGCTGCCAGTTTATCACTCTAAGGCCCTCTACCTCGTTGATAACAAGAGTTGTGTCTCTTTAGTGTGAGCGTCGTTTTTTGGGGGTGACCCAGTCCTGGAGATTTTGGATGCTTGGGTTTAGGTACTCGGCTCGTTTTTCCCGTAAGCCGGTGCAGTCCCATAAGAGGTGCTGAATAGTGGGAAGAGCGCCGGCAGAGCACGTAGTGCAAGTTACCGGCGCTTTTGATCCCGACGCTTCCTCGTTCTCCGGCGTCTGATCAGGTGGGCGGCCCCTCTGTGGCTTGTAGTCTCGCCATCTGGCAAGCACATCCTCTGTGAGCGCAGCGGCGGTGCGGGCCTAGTTTAATAAAAATATATTATAAAGCTGACGAACGTGTGTGTTCCCTTGTCGTCTGCTTATCTGTTGACGGGTTCGTTCCCTGTGAAAGCTCAACTTTGGAGTCAAAAGTGCTGCTACTGAGGCATCTTGATTGCTCCTTTTTAATGTTTTTGTTGCTCTATCTGCTGCAGTTATTATCAACATATTTTTCGCGCCGCCATGCGATGCTGCAAAACTCGGCAAATGAGTGTGCCCAGGCAATGAAGTGGTACGTAGAGCGAAACTCGGGGCCACGGCACAACGAAAATCTCACCCTGCATTTCATAAACGCCCGCCTTTACGCCCGACGATTGAGACTTGGGCGTATCGCTTTGCGAGCGGAGAATACTTTAAAAAGAAGAATCCAGTCAGTTAACGTGAGAGCCTGCTGAAAATTGAGGAGCTCATTGAAGCGGTGCTTGCTGTCTTCGAGAGCGCCCCGCAATTGTCGACAAGACGAGCAGCCAGGTTGTTTGGAATTTCGGAAAAAGGCGTACGAGGGATTCTGCGGAAAAATAATTTGCGCCCTTACAGGAAGAAAGTTGTCCAAGCCTTGCACGATGGCGACAACGTCAGACGTTTAGAATTTCGCAAGGGGGAGTTGTTGCGAATTAAGAGGAACCCGGGGCTCCTGCAATTTCTTTTATTTAGTGACGAAGCAAACTTTCTCCTTGATGGACGTGTGAACCTCCAGAAGAGCAGGATATGGGCTCGCGATAACCCTCATGCCGTGGACGAACGGCACCTTCATTCACCGAAGGTTACAGTGTGGAGTGGGATTTGGCGTGAAGGCATAGTGGGCCCCTTTTTTTCGATGGCATCGTTAACGCAGATGCCTAATATGACATGCTGGAAACGGAAATGCATCTGAGCTTGAAAGGTACCACATGACAAAAGAAAATTGTATATTCATGCAGGATGGGGCGACTCCCCATTACGTGTGAGGGCATGGCTCAATAACACGTTCCCTCGGCGGTGGATGGGTTGGGGATCAGACTATATGGACAGGGCTCCACGATTCCCCGACTTCATTATGAGCGAATATATCGTATGGGGATTTATAAATAACT